>PVIA01005481.1:0-114748 GCA_004024845.1 Tonatia bakeri
TGAGCTGCGAGGTGGCCCAGGCCCAGACGCAGGTGACGTGGTACAAGGACGGCAAGAAGCTGAGTGGGAGCTCGAAAGTGCGCGTGGAGGCCACGGGCTGCACCCGGCGGCTGGTGCTGCCGCAGGCAGGCAAGGCGGACGGCGGCGAGTACAGCTGCGAGGCTGAGGGCCAGAGGGTCACCTTCAGCCTGGATTTCACAGGTCGGTTCCAGCCTAGGGAGAACAGACAAGTATTTGTCGAATCAGGGGATGGGCATTGTCCTGAAAGGGTTATGCTTGCTCTGTGGGCATGGTCGCGCCTCACTGGGTCCGTTGACATAGCCCATCTCAGGTCTCTACTGTGTACTGAGCTCTTGGGTGTTACAATGATGGCTGTAGACCCTAGTCCAGCATATTTTGGGCATCTTTTCCCCACATTTCTGCTCTGTTTGCTGTATTCCTACCTTCACCAGCATGGGACTTTTCCCGGAGGCTTCTGTGGGCTGCTTAAGGTCTGAGGTCTATGGAAATGCCCATTCTCTGTCTATTGCCTGGAGCAGGCAGTTTTCCTGGTTTATGTGCACCTGAGCAGTTGTGGAGCCCAGCCTTGTCTTTGGGAGCCTCACTAGAGGGGCCTATGGCTTTGGATGGCTTTGTCCTCAGTAGAGCTCGGGTATTTGTCTCTGGTCTTTGGGTTCTCACTTTCCAGTTGTTTCTAAATCCGCCCAGCTAGTGCTCGGACGCATGACCCCGGCCTGGTCCTAGTCCTGCTGGTGCGCTGCCTGTTCCTTACACCTCCCTAGCTGATGACAGCACCTTTCAGAGTCTTGCTTCAGGCATCTGTCCTGAGCTGGCCAACACTGTACCATCTCCAGCTGTGGCCTTTGCCCACTTGTTCCCCAATGCACAGGCAGCATGGTTTTTAGTTGCTCACCAAGATAATCTTTCACAGGGACCCATCCTCTTGGGCCCCCTGCTGATGCTTTCACCCTCTCCCTTTGTTTCTGCTCTGCACCCCTTCCCCCACTGTGCTTAGCTGCCTGAAGCACTCAGTCTGTTTCACATCTCTCAGCCTTTGTCCCCAGGGTCCTGAACCCAATCTGCCCTCTCCAGCTCCTTTTCTTGCTCTGCTCCCAGCTGTTCTTCTGAAATGTCAGTTCAGTCACCAGGCTGGCCCTACTGTCCCTGCAGTATCTGCTGATGGGCCCATGGAGCCCTGGAGGGCAGGCATCTGGCCTCTAGATTTTTGGTTGGACAGAGCTTATGGGCCCCAGGCCTGTGGTTGCCTACAGCTAGCTCTTCCTGGCCACTCCTCATGGTACCTGGGAACCTGATGGTGGCCACCAGGTGGCCTGGCGCCCTGCTGTGTTCATGTTTGGGCCTGTTCAGTGGAAGCAGCAGCCAAGGGTTGGACAAACAGAGCATTGAGGGAGCAGTCGGAACTTGGGGCAGCTCCATTTTAGGTCTTCACTTTATGGCCTGAGAGCCGTGGGGCCCAAGTCAGGGATTCAGGGTCCCCGCTTGAGCTGACTGATCCTCCTTTCCTTGCCTCCTGTGCCCCAGAGCCAGAGCCTGAGCCCCCTGCCCTGGAGAGACCAGGCCGCAGGGAGCTTCTGGTGGTCAAAGAACATGAGGATATTATCCTGACTGCCAAGCTGGCCACACCCTCTGTGGCTGTGGTGACTTGGCTCAAGGACAGCGTGGAGATTCGACGCAGCAAGCGGCATGAGATGGCCAGCCTGGGGGACACGCACACCCTGACTGTGCGCAGTGCACAGACTCTGGACAGCGCAATCTACAGCTGTCGCGTGGGAGCTGAGGGGCAGGACTTCCCAGTGCAGGTGGAAGGTCAGCTGTCCGCATGCGCGGTCCTCTGAGAACCTGTGTCTGCTGGGGTCTCATGGGAGGGCATGCAGGCAGTGTTCAGAATGGATCCAGGTGGGGCTCAGGGAGCATGACCCCAAAGGGCAGAGATGGTCCCCACTGCCCAAGCCCCTCCCGGCTGACGTCCTTCGCCTTCCACAGAGGTGGCCGCCAAGTTCTGCAGGCCCCTGGAGCCCGTGAGCGGCAAACTGGGTGACACAGTGACGCTGACCTGCGAGCTGAGACCGGAGCAGGCCGAGGTGCTGTGGCGCTGTGGAAGCGTGCAGCTCCGGGAAGGCAAGCACTTCCAGATGGCAGCCATGGGGCCCCTGCGCTCACTCACCGTGTCAGCCCTCAGGGTGGAGGATGCTGGCGAATACGTGTGTGAGAGCCGTGACGACCGCACCAGCGCCCAGCTCACAGTCTGTGGTACGCAGCGGCAGTGGGTGCAGACTGGGGTGGGTAGCTCGGCTTCCTGGGCTGCTTCACAGAGGAGGCACCCTTCCGCGGTGTCTTCTGGTGGGGCTTTGCCCCTCCTCCTGCCCACCTCTCAAATGGAGCTCCTGCCCATAGTTCCCCGTGAGGTCAAGTTCATGTCCGGACTGAGCGCCGTGGTCGCAGAGGAGGGCCGAGAGGCCACCTTCCAGTGTGTGGTCACCCCCAGCGATGCAGCCGTCATGTGGTTCCGGGATGGCGCCCAGCTGCAGCCCAGCGAGAAGTTTCTCATATCGCAGAGTGGTGCCAGCCACAGCTTGACCATCACTGGTGTGGCCCTGGAGGACGCAGGCGACATCACCGTGGAGGCTGAGGGTGTTACATCCTCAGCTGTCCTGCGGGTCCGAGGTGAGTGTGTGTGTTGGTGGTGGGGATGGGGGTGACAGGGAATTTGGGCACCTCCTGGGTGAGCTGGTTCCTGGCCTGCACCCTGCTGCTCGCTGGCGTCCAGGCCCTCTGGCTGATCTCAGGGGACACGGGGTTTCCTGGCTGCAAAGAGAAGACTGGGGTGGGACTGAAGGGTTGGACACCTCCTCTGAAGGGTACAAAGTAAATTGTTGCAAAGTGTACCTGGTCTGAGAGTGGAGTCCCACACTGAGCCCCATAGGTGCTGAGGTAGGGGGAGTGTAATTGGCAGCCAGTGCAAGCAGAGACAGGAGATGAGGACGTACTTTGCTTGCTGAATCCAGATTCTGCTGGCATGAGCCAGGTGTCACCTGAAGGTATGCCATGGGACTGGGAGGTGCACTCCAGTGTGTTTCTCTTCCTTCCCATATGTACTCCCAGGGTTTTAGTGGAGCAGAGGTGCTGACACTGAGGGCCTGGGGGTTCAGAGTCCACCTGTCTCACCAGCTCCCTGTGTCCTGAGGCTGCTGGACGCTGGCCACATTTAGGAGCTCCAAGCAGTGGGGCATGCAGGGTTGTTCAGGAGAGCAAAAGGTGTGAGTGGGTTGGGAAAGGAGAAGCCTCCTTAGTCTCCATGTCCTCCCATAAAAGCATACCTGTGCAAATGTGCAGCTGGGCCCTGAGTATGACTAAGACCTTGTCTGGCTTCCAGTCAGAGTGTGGCAGGGCCCCTCTCTGCCTGCTGGGGGTTGGGGTGAGCAGGAACCCTCTGTGCCTGGCCTCCCTGAGTGGCAGTGGCTGTGTGACTGCCCTTTTCCTGGCCACAGAGGCTCCTGTGCTGTTCAAGAAGAAGCTGGAGCCACAGACAGTGGAGGAGTGGGGTTCTGTGACCATGGTGGTGGAGCTGACCAGGCCTTGGCCAGAGGTCAAGTGGACACGCAATGCCATGGTCCTGGCCCCAGGCAAGAAGGTGGAGATCCACACAGAGGGCACAAGTCACTCCCTGGTCCTCCACAGTGTGGGTTTTGCTGACCGCGGCTTCTACGGCTGTGAGACACCAGATGACAAGACGCAGGCTAAGCTCACAGTGGAAAGTGAGCTGCAGGGCAGCTGTGCCTGGGGGCCAGCATCCAGGATGGAGGAGGGAAGGGAGGAGGGCATGAGAGGAGCAGATTTCCCACTGGAGACATTCCCTGGGAAGGGTATGGAAAGGGAAGGTGGGGGTGGACCACCAACTTGGAAGGGCACTCTAGGGGAGGGGTTGCAGGGGTTGCAGGGAGGGGGGCAAGGTGGGCCTTCCATGGAAAGCAGTTATCCTCCTGTGGTGGGTGGAAGTGGGCCTTCCCTTCTAGGGCAACATGCTGAGTTGAGGCCCCTGGGGAAGTGAGAAGGAGGGCTGGCCTGAGGACCAGGGTCTTGGTGCAGCAGAACGCCCGTCCCATCCCATGTTTGCCCTGCAGTGCGCCAGGTCCGGCTCCTGCGGGGCCTGCAAGCAATGGAGGTTCAGGAGCAGGGCTCAGCCGTCATGGAGGTGGAGCTGTCACATGCCGATGTGGAGGGCAACTGGATGCATGATGGTCTTCGGCTGCAGCCAGGGCCCTTGTGCCGCCTGGCAGTGCAAGGCCCCGTCCATACACTCACACTGTCTGAGCTGCGGCCACAAGATAGTGGTCTCATCGCCTTCAAAGCTGAGGGCGTGCACACATCTGCTCGGCTTGTGGTAACTGGTGCGTGGGGAGCAGGGAGGGACCCACTCGAAAGCACGTTCATACCTGTCCCCAAGGTGGCCCAGGAGGCAGGTGGGGACAGGGAGGTGGAATCCTGGGGATGAGGGGGACGTTCATTCCTAGAACCAACTGAGTGATCTGGTCCAGCTCAGCCCCCTCACCCCTGCCCAGGACACCTCCAGGACCTGCCTCTCATCTCCTTCTCCTGCCTCTCCAGAGCTGCCTGTGAGGTTCAGCCGTCCACTGAAAGACGTGGTGGCCACAGAAAAGGACAAAGTGACCCTGGAGTGTGAGCTGTCCCGTCCCAATGTGGATGTGCGCTGGCTGAAGGTGCCTTTGTCCGTGGACCCTTCCGCTCCATCCCACTCCTCCCCATGGGTGGGCAGGAGTAGGACCACTGGGTAGGCATCCCCAGCGCCTGACCTGGCCTTGTACCCCACAGGATGGTGTAGAGCTGCAGGTTGGCAAGACAGTGGGCATGGCAGCCCAGGGCACCTGCCGGACACTCATCATTTACCAGTGTGCCTTTGCGGACCAGGGCGTATACGTGTGTGATGCCCACGAGGCTCAGACCTTGGCCTCTCTGAAGGTGCAAGGTGAGGGCTGGGCAGAGTGGGAGAACAGGGCTAGGTGCAAAGACCTCCTGGTCCCCAGTGTCCCCCATCAAGGTACTTGCCCTCCTATACTCAGCAAACTAGGGGGTGGGAGTGGGCAGCTCTGTGTCTCAGAGTGTGGCACGGTCTCCCTCCATGCCTCAGGCCGAAATGTCCAGATCCTGAGGCCCCTGGAGGATCTGGAGGTGACAGAGAAGGAAAGTGCCACCTTCTCCTGTGAGGTCTCCCATGATGAGGTGCTGACTCAGTGGTTCCAGAAGGGCAGTAAGCTTCGGCCCAGTGACAACGTGCGCATCCGCCAGGAAGGTGTGAGGGCAGCGAGTGGTTGTGGAGGGCCTCTCCCTCTCCCCCAGGCACCTTCCCGGGTGCTGAGTGGTCTGTGTCCCCAGGGAGAATATACACACTCATCTACCGGAGGGTTCTGGTGGAAGATGCAGGAGAAATCCTATTTGTGGCCGAAAATGCGGAATCTCGAGCCCAGCTCCGAGTGAGAGGTGAGGGGCCTCAGGGGAGGGCGTGGACTGGACACCAAATGAGAACACGCATGTGCTGAGCCAGCTGTTCCAATGTTTGCCTGGCAGGATGGGTGACCCAGGAAGAGCGAAAGAAGGTGTTGCCTCCACTGCAGGAAGACAGGGCTCTGGGGAGGCAGCCCTCCTTTGTTTAAAGTGAGGGTACCGGCCAATTCTTCCTCCTAGGACTTTGGCGGGTGCTGGAAAGCAGGGGTGCCAGGCTGATGGCCTTGATGACAGGAGAGAGTGGAGACCAGGCACAAGGGAGGAGGGGGCCTGAGGACAGGCAAGGCGACCACCCGGAATGCAGCAATGTGTAGGCCAGGGTGGGCCAGATGTGGGGCCAGCAAGGGGATGCAGCAAGGGGCACAAGGAGTGAAGGTGCTTTGTGGTCAATTGTACAGAGGATCTCAGCCCTGAGCATGACACTTGGCTTAACCTGGCTAGATAGGGACTGCATAGACAGAGCACCTAGTCCCAGGGGGTTGAGGTGGCTGAATGCCCACCCTGACCCCTCCTGGCCTCGCCCACAGAGCTGCCAGTGTCCATCCTGCGCCCACTTCGGGACAAGATTGCCATGGAGAAGCACCGTGGCATACTCGAGTGCCAGATGTCACGGGCCAGCGCCCAAGTGCGGTGGTTCAAGGGTGGCATGGAACTGTGGCCTGGACCCAAGTACGAGATGGTCAGTGATGGCCTCTACCGCAAGCTGGTCATCAATGACGTGCAGCCTGAGGATGAGGACACTTATACATGTGATGCTGGTGATGTGAAGACCAGCGCCCAGTTCTTTGTGGAAGGTGAGGCAGGGCCCGAGGGTGAGGTGACAGCTGTCTCCTGTGCCCAGGGATGGACTAGGGCCCTGTCATTGACCCTGATACTTGGAGGCAGCCAGATCGACTGGGGAGTGTTGGGGCAGGAGGTGGGGGGGGTGAGAGCATGGAGTGTAGGGGGAGAGTGTATCCTCAGGAAGGAACAGCATGGGGGCACAGCAGTCCTCCTGCAGAACTGTGCGGTGACCCTTCCCTCGCCCACAGAGCAATCCATCACCATCCTGCGGGGCCTGCAGGACGTGACGGTGATGGAGCCCGCCCCTGCCTGGTTTGAGTGCGAGACCTCTATACCATCTGTTCGGTCGCCTAAGTGGCTGCTGGGGAAGACGGTGCTGCAGGCTGGGGCGGACGTGGGCATGGAGCAGGAGGGCACAGTGCATCGGCTGACGCTGCGGCGTACCTGCTCTACCATGACTGGGCCAGTGCACTTCACCATCGGCAAGTCTCGCTCCACTGCCCACCTGGTCGTCTCAGGTGAGCTGCGCAGCCTGTGAGCAAAAGGAGGGACTCCTGCAGATGAGGTGCTGGACCAGAGTAGCTGATCATGGTTTCTGGGGCTTCCTCCCCTCCCCGGCCCAGCCCTCCCCTCAGTGCTGCACTCTTTCCTCCTGCTCAGACATCCCTGTGGTGCTTACACGGCCGCTGGAGCCTAAGACTGGACACGAGCTACAGTCGGTGGTCCTGTCCTGTGACTTCAAGCCACCGCCCAAGGCTGTGCAGTGGTACAAGGAGGACACACCCCTGGCGCCATCTGATAAGTTCAAAATGAGTCTGGAGGGTCACATGGCGGAGTTGCGTGTCCTGCGGCTCACGCCTGCCGACGCTGGCATCTACCGGTGCCAGGCCGGCAATGCCCAGAGCAGCGCCCAAGTCACGGTGGAAGGTACGCGGCAGGGGTACAGGGCCACCTGGAGAGCCCTGGGGCAAGTGGTGGTGGCATAAGCTGAGCCTTCCCATGTGCTCTCGGCAGTGAGGGAGGTGATAGTGACACAGCCACTGCAGGACATGGAGGCCACAGAGGAGGGTCGCGCCTGCTTCTCGTTGGAGCTTTCCCATGAGGATGAAGAGGTGGAGTGGTCACTCAATGGGATGCCCCTCTACAATGACAGCTTCCACGAAATCACCCACAAGGGCCACCGCCACACGCTGGTGCTGAAACGGGTCAGGCGGTCGGACGCGGGCATGGTGTGTGCCTCTTCCCCTAAGGTGACGGCCTCTGCTCACCTGGAGGTCAGAGGTGAGGGTCCCTGCGGGATCTGTGGGGGTTCCCTCAGGGGTCCCCAATGACGGAGGTGGTGGCTCCTTTGCTCACCTGATCACACCCTGTCCTGCAGTGAAGCCAGTGGTGTTCCTGAAGGCACTGGACGATGTGTCCGTGGAGGAGCGGGGCTCTCTGGCCCTGCAGTGTGAGGTCTCTGATCCCCACGCCTGTGTGGTATGGCGCAAGGATGGCATAGAGCTGGGCCCCAGCGACAAGTATGACTTTCTGCAAACAGCGGGCACACGTGGTCTAGTGGTGCACGACCTGAGTAAGGACGACGCGGGCCTATACACCTGTCACCTAGGCACTGAGGAGACCCGGGCGCAGGTCAACGTGCGGGGTGCGTGGGGGCGTGGCCACGTGGCCGGGCTCTGGCTCAGGGTACTACCTCCCGAGGCCCCGCCCACTCCTAAACCAAGGCTGCTGGGCTGCTCTGGTGAGCCAGGAGAGGTCAGGCAGGCTCTGGGAAGAGTGGGCTTGTCGCGGTCTTTAGGAGGTCCAGGTGCAGCAGGCAGGTTGGTGGGAGGACCTTAACGGAGTGAAGCATGGGAGACTGGGCAGGCCCTGCCTGATGGAGTCACACAGTACTCGGGTTCCAACAGGGCCTGGAGACATCCCCTGTGCACCAGGGGCTGTGTGTGAGCAGGTGTGAGGCCCATCAAGGAAGCCTTTTGGAGGTGGGGAGGGAGAGAGGCCACGGTGTCAGGAGGGAGATACCTGGGAAGGACTCCCAGGCCACAGGCACAGCCTGGGTCTTGTTCCCCAACCAGGTGGTTGCTATCTTACCATGCTATCTATGCATGACAGGATTGTTCTCTATGAATTCACCGTGGGTCCCTGATGTCTGGTGGGTTTGAGCTGAGACAGGAAAGGTGAGGGGTGTAGTGAGTTTATTCCAGAGCTAGATGGCCCCTTCACTTGAGATGGCTGTCCTTTCTCTTCCAGAGCATGTGAGCTAGTGAAAACCCCTGATGCTTTTTTCTCTGCCGCTTGTTCTGTAGCAGAGAGGAAGGTGGCTACTCTGGTTGGTACTCACAGCTCTTGGTCATCCAAACACCAGGGTGTGGCCAGCTGGAGACCCAGGGGGCATTTGCTGGGGGGCTGGGGAGGGCGAGTATTTGAGCCTCTGGAACACTCTGAGGCTCGATGGTGTTGGTCTTAAGAGGCAGACATCCAGGGCCCAGCTGGTGACGGCTGCCTTCATGGTTCACAGACCTGCGCGTGGGCATCACCAAGAGGCTGAAGACGGTGGAGGTGCTAGAAGGCGAGGGCTGCAGCTTTGAGTGCATCCTGTCCCATGAGGACACAGGCGACACTGCTGTGTGGACGGTCGGCGGAAAGACAGTGGGTGGTTCTGGCCGCTTCCAGGCTGCACGCCAGGGCCGAAAGTTCACCCTGACTGTGCAAGAAGTGGTGCTGGGCGACACCGGGGAGGTGGTCTTCTCCGTGCGGGAACTCACCTCCAGGGCCTCACTCATCGTCAGAGGTGAGCACCATGCACCCAGGGCAGACAGGGTGTCTCTGGGTACTGAGCTTGGGCTCTCCCCAAGCAGCCAGTAGCAGGGTCTCGGGCTGGGTAGCCTGCCAGGGGGTGTCTCTGGGGACTGTCTCTCTCAGCCACTGGTGGGGACCCAGAGGCTCCTGTTGGAATACTGGCTGTTTCTAGTTGTCCAGGGACTCAGGGTTTCTTGTCTCCCACCTGTGGTCCGACTACTGTGGTAGCTCCAGGGCACATGGTCACCAAGCCAGTGAAATCACTGAGCTCATGCTCCCAGCATAAACACTGGTGCAGATCAGTGAAGCCTGGTTCACAGCTGGCACCAGCCACTGCCACACTCTAAGTCTTGGGCTCTGAACGATGCTGAAAGCATCTGTGCTCTCACATCTCCCACTCAAAGCCTCCTCGCTTGTGACAGTGGGGGTCCTGGCATTCCAAGGCTCTGTGGCTCCTGGGTCTGAGGTCCTAGGGTTTCAGGCTGTATGTCTGTGGTCTCAGCCCCCAGAGCCTGAAGGTTTCCAAGGGCCAGCTCTGCCGTTGCCTCTGGCATGGCTGTGGCTGTGCTTCACAAGCTGCCTCTGCCCCCTTCAGAAAAGCCAGCAGACATAACAAAACCTCTGGAAGACCAGCGGGCTGTGCCAGGGGAGGATGCAATACTGAGTTGTGAGCTGTCACGGGCCGGAGCCCCGGTGCGCTGGCTGAAGGAAGGGAAACCCATTCGCAAGAGTCAGAAGTATGACCTGCTCAGCGAGGGTGTGCGGGCTGTGCTGGTGGTCCGCACAGCCTCGATCAAGGATTCTGGAGAGTACACGTGTGAGACAGAGGTTTCTAAGAGCACGGCTAGCCTCCATGTGGAAGGTAATCCCACGAGAGACTCTGAAGCAGCCCCCATGGCCTCTTCGTCAGCATGGCATGGGTCCACCTCCTCAGGGCCTTCACTGTGCTGTCCCAGGTGGAAAGGGAGGGGGTCCAGAGGGAAGGGGCCCCACTCAGTCCCTGAGGTTGCATGGGCAGGCCGAGGGGTGAATTGCTCATGTCCCAAGGGGCGGAGTGGAGTTTCAGGCTTCATCCTCACCCCTTCTTATCTTTCCACCAGAAATGGCAAACTGGTTCACGGAGGAGCTGGTGGACCTGCGGGAGGAAGAGAAAGGCACGGCTGTGTTCACCTGCAAGACAGAGCGCCCTGCAGCCACAGTGACCTGGCGCAAGGGTCTCTCTGAGCTGCGTGCCTCAGAGAAGCACGCACCCAGCCAGGAGGGCGTGACTTTGAAGCTCACCATCAGTGCCCTGGAGAAGGCAGACAACGACACCTACACTTGTGACATTGGCCAGGCGAAGTCCCAGGCACGGCTCCTGGTGCAAGGTGAGGGTGGCACGTTGCACATATTTCATGGCCTGTGATGTGACCTGTGTGAGCCTTGTTTAAAGCAACTCAGTGGCCCTGGATAAGCCCAGCCTTGGTTTCCCCATCTCTTAGAGGGGTTGCCTTGTGTGGTCTTGTCTCTGTGACCCTCCCACTTGGACCTTATGTGAATGAATCAGCAGCCTCCATTTATTACTGCATGTATGTTTCTGGAGCCCTTCCTATGTGCTAGTATGTGCCTGAGCCCCTTTGCATGTACTCTGTGTGTATTTGCATGCAGATGTACCACCTCTGCACATGAAGGTCCCCAGGTTTGAAGAGCAGTTTGTGTCTGGCAAGCAGGGTGAGGCTCATCATTGTCTTCTGGGGATGGGGGCACTGGCATGCACAGGTTGGAAACACAACTTGTGGAGGGGCTGTTATGGGTCACTCTTTATGCTCCACAGAAGGACTGAGCAGGGCTGGGGCTCTCCATGGACCTAAAACAAATACTTTGTCAGTTCAGCTTTGACTCTCTTACTGTTTCCTTAGTTTTGTGACCCTGAACCTGTGATAGTCACCAGCTCACTGTGACCCTGAGCCCACACCAGGTCTAGGGGAACGTCCCATTTCTCTCAGTGGGGTCCTGATGTGCCCACCCTGCCCACCAGGTCAGAGAGTGCTTATCGTGGAGGAGCTTGGGGATGCTGAAGTGCAGGAGGGCTCCTCAGCCACCTTCAAGTGCCGCATCTCCCCTGCTGACTACGGGCCTGTCCACTGGTTCCTGGACAAGACACCCCTGCATGCCAATGAGCTCAATGAGATTGAGGTCCAGTCAGGTGGCTGCCATGTGCTTACCCTGCGGCAGCTTGCGCTCAAGGACTCAGGCACTGTCCACTTTGAAGCAGGCGACCAGCGGTCCTCAGCCACACTGCGGGTCACAGGTGGGCTGTGTGCCTAGTGCTGTGGTGGGGACCAGTTCATGTGGCTCTGGACACAGTGTGATCCTGGGGCTCACAGAGAAGGTGCTGTGGGCTGGGCCTTGGATCCCAGGGTAGACTTGGGTGGCTGGGTGTGGTGGTTTCAGGATGACCCATTGTGCAGGGTATGCAGATGTGATTCCATGGTCAGTGTGGCATAGGCCTGGCCATGCCTCCGTGATGTGGAAAACCACTCAGAGCCTTCCTTGTCTGTGTCTTCAGCCTGAGGTGGACAGATGGGCACTGACCTGGGGTGTCACCTGGGCTGCAGTGACATCTGGAGCTTCTTCTGTGGAGCCTACAAATGCCCTGTCCTCCCCTCTTTGTCCCCAGAGAAGCCAAGTGTCTTCTCCCAGGAGCTCAAGGATGCCACAGTCATGGAGGGGGAGGATCTGACCCTGGTCTGTGAGACCACTGTCCCAGACAACCCTGTGCACTGGACCAAGGATGGGAAAGCCCTGCGGGTATCAGCTAGGTGCCAGCTGAGCCGCGAGGGCCACCGTGCCCAGCTGGTCATCACTGACACCACCCTGCAGGACAGTGGGCGCTACAAGTGTGAGGCTGGTGGTGCCTGGAGCAGCTCCATTGTCAGGGTCCATGGTGAGCCCCCAGCAGCACTGGGTATTCATGGTTTTCATCTTGCTCAGGGGTGGGGAGACTCCGGACCCCATCCAGCTCCCTGTCTCTTGGCCTTTGCCCTCTCGGTGTCTGTGTGTGGGGGCGGGGTGGGAGGTGCGGGGGATTCACCCAACTCTGTCCATCTGGTCTCCCTGCAGCTCATCCCTGTCACTGCTGCTTCCTGTCTCTGGGTCTCTGCTGCTGAGAGAGCCCCCCTTGCTCTCTGTCGGTCTCCTGACTGGTGTTCTCCTTTGTATTTGATTCCTGACTTTGTCTTGTGTACTGACATCTCTGTGTCCCCCTCCTTCTGGCTTGGCCCATCTCTATCAGCCTCTGTCAGCCTGGGCTGAGTAACGAATACCACGGACAGGGCAGTTCAAACACCAGACATTCATTTCTTCCCCACCCTCAGGATGGAAGTCTGGGTTCCAGGTGGGAGCAGTGCTGGTTCTCCTGTAACCTCCCTCCTTGGTGTGCGGATGGCTGTCTCCTCACTGTGTTCTCACATGGTTGTCCTTCTGTGTGCATCTGTGTCCCGGTCTCCTGTTCTTGTAAAGATACCAGTCATTTGATCTCACCCCACCCTAGTGACCTCATTTCACATTTCTCACATCTTTAAAGGCCCCATTTCCCAATATAGCCCCATCTGAGGTTCTCGGGTTGGGGCTCCAATATGTGAAGGGAGTCACATTACAGCTCATGACACTCTACCCTTCTTTGTTCATCTGTTTGGCTCCCCCTTCTGGAGGGGCAGAGCTCTCAGGTCACTGATGGCTGTCACCAGCCCCTGATGTAGAAGGGATGAGGCTGGCCTGCAGAGTGCACTGGTGCCTCCAGCCCACTTCAGCTATAAGAGAGCCCCAGGGGAAAGCAAGGGTGAGGGCAAGCTGAACTTGTGCCTTCTGCAGCACGACCAGTGCGGTTCCAGGAGGGGCTGAAGGACATGGAGGTGCTGGAGGGCGGGGCGGCCACACTGTGCTGTAAGCTGTCGTCTGTGGCTGTGCCCGTGGAATGGCGCCGAGAGGATGAGGTTCTGAGGCCAGGAGGAAAATATACCATGCGGCAGAGGGGCCCCACACTGGAGCTGGTGGTCCAGGACCTGCAGCCCCACGACAGCGGGCAGTACTCCTGCCACTTTGGGGACCAGGCAACCTCAGCCATGCTTACTGTGAAGGGTAAGATGGCCCTGCCCTGCCCAAGCAGCCCTGTGGAGCCCCTTTTATCCCCTGTAGGAGGGTGAGGATGATGTGCCCTGTTTCTGACCTTCCACAGCCTCTCCTGCTGAGTTCATAGGAAGAATGAGAAGCAAGGAGGCCACAGAAGGGGCCACGGCCATACTGCACTGCGAGCTGAGCAAGGCAGCCCCCGTGGAGTGGAAGAAGGGGCCCGAGACCCTCAGAGCTGGGGACAGAGTCAGCCTGAGGCAGGACGGGGCCGTGTGTGAGCTGGAGATCCGGGACCTGGCTCTGACTGACACTGGGGAGTACTCGTGCGTGTGCGGGCGGGAGAGGACGTCGGCTACGCTCACCGTCAGGGGTAAAGACTGAGTGTGGCCAAGCAAAGAGGTGTTCTGGTGTCCACTACTCATGTCATGACATCTGTGTGCACTTGTGCTGTGTTCTCCATCTCGATGTCACCCTGTCCCATGGCTCCACAGAGTCCCATCCTCCTTCTCAGGCTGTTGTTCACACTGGGAGGAAGCAGCACCTGAGCCACTTAACTCCTGTTTTGTCACCGCCAGCTTTGTCCTGTTGTCCTCTTGGAGTCTGTGTCATTTCCTCCATCCAATCATGTTGTGCCCAGCTTTCCCCATGGAAAGTGTCTCACGTGCCTCCCCAACCCTCTCCCACACTGTTCACCAGTGTTCTACAAAGCGTGAGGCAGAGGCGTCCCTGAAAGTGGCCTTGGACACTGTTCAAGGGCTGGGCTGAGTGCAGCCACAGTCCACAGCAGGGACTGGGCACAGCCAGTTGAGGTCCTCGTCCAGATGGGTTTTATGTCTTCACTGTGTTGTCCATTCTTGTCCTATCTGTGTGCTCAGATGTGTGATTGTGTCTGCATGTATCTGCCCCTCCCCCAGTCCTGCCTGTGAAGTTCACAAAGGGTCTGAGGAAGGAAGAGGCCACAGAAGGGGCCACGGCCATGCTGCACTGCGAGCTGAGCAAGGCAGCCCCCGTGGAGTGGAAGAAGGGGCCCGAGACCCTCAGAGCTGGGGACAGAGTCAGCCTGAGGCAGGACGGGGCCGTGTGTGAGCTGGAGATCCGGGACCTGGCTCTGACTGACACTGGGGAGTACTCGTGCGTGTGCGGGCGGGAGAGGACATCGGCCACGCTCACCGTCAGGGGTAAAGAACTGCACGAGGCTTCATGGGGTCTCCTTTGGGCACTGTCCTTCCTTCCCTGTCCCTTGCACACATACTGTGTGCTCAGTGGCATTCAGCTCCTCCCTGCCCTTGTTTGTTTCCCTCTGCCCTGTCTGCTTTCTGTCACTGCCTAGTCCGAGACCTGGAGCCTAGGTGCTGATCTTCATCTAAGTCATCTCCTTTGGCCAGTCTCATATACAGCTGGAATGCTAATGTGTCCCTCTGTCTCTCTTAATATACTTATATTTTCCCCTTTCTCCCTAACCTCTAGTCAGGATGTGAGGGCTCGCCCTGCCTTAGGGGTCTGAGGGGATCCCTGGCCCTGATGACCTGGTTGGACCTAGCTCTGCCCATGGACATTTGGGTGGCAGCTTCACAATATTTACATGGTTACATCAGGGGCTCCTCTTAAAGCTCCCACTGTAGACCCTCTTTCCCCTTGAGGGAGACCCAGGCCCACCACGCCCAAACCTTCCCCAGACTCCTGGAACCTGTGGCAATGGGTCCTTTGGGTGGCCAGGAAGCTGGGGTGAAGCTAAGGGCCAGGCCTGCCCTAGGTTCTCAGTGGGGCTGACATGGTATGGGGAGCTCTGTCTCCTGGCTGGGTCTCTGGACTTACCTTGTGTCCTTTCTGCCCACCCAACCTGCAGCCCCACAGCTGGCATTCAGAGAGCCCTTGAGGAGCCTGCAGGCTGAAGAAGGTACATTGGCCAGCCTGCGGTGTGAGCTGTGGGAGCCCAGTGCTGTGGTCTGGAGCAAGGGTGGCTTGGAGCTGCAGGCCAATGAGCGCCTGGAGCCACGGCAGCAGGGCTGCTTGGTGGAGCTGGTGCTTCGAGACCTGTGCCGGGAGGATGCGGGCGAGTACACCTGCACCTGTGGCTCCCAGGCCACCAGCGCCACCCTCACTGTCACAGGTGGGCCCCGAGGTGGGCTCTGCCCTCAGCACAGGCCTCATCTGCTTTGGGGGTTTCCTCTGGGCTAGAGTCCCATCCAGGGAGTTCCATCTGGGGGAACCCTGGCTCTTGCAGGACTGGTGGGCAGACCTGACCTGAGGTTCTGTTGACCTTATGTCCCCCTCCCCACAGCTGCACCTGTGCAGTTCCTCCGGGAGCTGCAGGCCCAGGAGGTGGACGAGGGTGCACTGGCACGCCTGCACTGTGAGCTGAGCCGGGCAGGCGCCAGTGTGGAGTGGCGCAAGGGCATGCTACAACTCTTCCCCTGCACCAAGTATCAGATGGTGCAGGAGGGTGTGACTGTGGAGCTGCTGGTGCATGGTGTGGAGCAGGAGGACAGTGGCTACTATATCTGTGACATAGGCCACGCTCAGAGCACGGCCAGACTCTCAGTCCGAGGTGAGCTGTCCCTGGTCTCTGCTTCCCCAAGGACCCTCAGGCCCTGTAGAGCTGAGTGGGAGTGCCTTGCTCAGCTCCTCTAAGTGCCCCTTCTGGCCCCTCAGCCCCTAGGCCCATGTTCCAGACTGAGCTGCAGGACACAGAGCAGGAGGTGGGCAGCCTGGCCCAGCTGTGCTGCCAGCTGAGCCAGGTGGAGCCTGGAGCCCCCGTGCAGTGGCTCAAGGAGGGTGTGGAGCTGCACGCAGGCCCCAAGTATGAGATGCATCACCAGGGGGTCATGTGTGAGCTGCTGATCCACGGGCTTGAGGCCAAGGACTCTGGCGAGTATGCCTGTGTGGTGGGTGGCCAGAAAACCATGGCCTCTGTCAAGGTCAGAGGTGAGCCCCCCTCTAAAAGCTATCTTTTGACCCCCTCTCACCAAGTGCTGTTCTGGGGTGGCTCTTAGGCCCCTAGGGTTACAAGCTCTCTTCATTTCTGCACCGCTACCGTATTGACAGTGGGAAAACTGAGGCTGTGGCCCTTGGATGTTGTACTGCGCCCTGCCCCCAGTCAGCATGTGGGACAGCCTGACCTGAGCTGCCCCTTCTGGGCCCGTCTGTCTGTCTGAAAGTCTTGCCTTTCTGATGTCTCAGCCAAAACAGGGCTGGCTACAGGGTGGGGATGGACAGAGGCAGCTTACCACCCTGCAACCTCTTGCCCACTTTCTCCTAAGAGAAGTGCCCTCAGCCGATCTTTGACCCCAGGGGTCCATGTTTATAGCAAATCGGCTGACAAATATCATGTGAGGCAATAGAAGCCATGGCAGGAAGAGTATGAGAATATCCAAGAAGGCTTCCTAGAGGAGGGGGAGTGGGAGGTTGGCTGGGGTGCTTAGACCTGGTTGGTAAAAGGCCCCCTTCAGCTACGCCCCAGAGTCTGAGATAACCATCCTGCTGGGCCTGGTTGCCACTGAGGTACAGGCCATAACGGATGTGGGGTTCAGCTGCAAGGTGTCGAGGGTGGAGGCCACAGGTGTCCAGTGGCATCTCCAGGACTGCTGCTGCAGAGCAGCAAGGTGACAGAGGTGGCCACGCAGGGCAATCACACCCGCACACTGAGGCTGAAGGGCGTGACACCTGAAGATGCAGGCAGTCTCCTTTCATGTGGGCCTCCATAGGTCCTGAGCCCAGCTCACTGTCTGAGGTGGTAGGTGAGGGTGGCTGCCCCTCTCACCACACCTGGAGCCAGAACATCCAGGCCCTGTTCATGGACAGAAACAGACTATAAGCATCCCTGTTTTGGGGTTGGAAACTAGCTCTACAGATGGGTGGAAGACTTCAGGACTGGGAGGTACTCCTGATGATGGGACATCCCCAGTGCTGAGAATGATGCCACACTTCCCCTGGTGCAGCCCCCGAGGTGACCATTCTGGAGCCCCTGCAAGACGTGCAGCTCACTGAGGGCCAGGACGCCCACTTCCGATGCCACCTGTCCAGGGCCTCTAGCCAGGAGGCCTGCTGGGCCCTGGAAGGAGTGCCCCTGCAGGCCAACGAAATGAATGACATTACAGTGGAGCAAGGCACACTCCACTCGCTCACTCTTCACAAGGTGGGACCTGGGACCTGTCTCCATCCACATGCTCCCAGGAGCTCGGGAAGGGATAGTTCTAACTCTAGCTGGATTGCCCCAAGGACTTGCCAGAAAAGATAGTCCAAATGGGTTGCCAGGCTGAGACCCCATCTCTCCTCCCACAGGTGACCCTGGAGGATGCTGGAACCATCAGTTTCCAAGTGGGCTCATGTAGCTCAGAGGCCCAGCTGAAGGTCACAGGTAGGCAGTCCCAATCCCATGCCTGGCAAGGCAATGTCTCTGTATTCTTCCCTACTTAAAGAGCTGTTGGGGGTGGTGAGGTCAGGAACCCATCTTCTAGCAGTGATTTTTGCCTTGGGGTGCAATTTTCCAACCCCTGACTGCTAAAGCCATGAACCAGATTGCCCACTGAGGTGGGCTGGTGGAGATAGCTCAAGAGATTCTGGTGTGCATGTGGGGTCCTGTATGGGGTTAGTGCTGTCTGATGGGAATCTGGGCCATGGCGGGGAGGAGACTGGGTCCTGAGGAGGAATCCCTCTGTATGGCTACCCTCTGTGTGGCTAATCCTATGACATAGGTCATCTTAACACACATGTGCACACTTAACAGGCTCCCATGTGATGGTGTAATAGTATAGTGTAATAGGGCCTCAGGCACGCAAATAGGATTTCAAGGACCTTCAACTTGGGTTATACTTTGTCTGCAGAGCAGTCATTCCCAAGCATCTCTTCCTTATTGTCCTACTCCTGATTCTCACACTGATCTCACCTAACTGTTTACTATCCATCCACCATCCATCCATCATCAACCCACTTACCATCCATCCATTCATCTACCATCCATCATCTGCTCATCCAATATGTAACATCCATTCACCATCCACCCATCCACCATCAATCCATTTTTCATCGACCCACTAACCATCACCCTTCATTATTGATCCATTAATCTATCTACCATCAATTCATCCATCCACCTATCATCTATTCATTGAACACCTACCATCCATTCACCATCCACCCATCCATCTATCATTAGTCATCTATCATCCATCCATCCACCATCCATTTGTTCATCAATCCAACTACCCATTCATTCATTCACTTATCCATCATACATTTACCAAGCCATCCACTTGTTCATCTACCACCCATCCACCATCCATCCACCCACCCATCCACCATTATTCATCTATCCATCCATCTACCACCCATCCACCATTCACCATGCACCATTATTCATCCATCCATCCATCCATCCATCCATCTACCAGTATCCATCTATCTACCATCCTTCATCATTCATCCACCACCATCCATTCATTCATCAATCAACCCATCCATTCAGCCATTTATCCATTCATTTATCACCCATTTACCCAGCCATTAATCTGTTTGCCTATACATTCATCCATCTACCCATCCATTTACCACCTACCATCCATTGAACAAACCCTCTAAGCCTCTACTTTTGTCTAAGCCTCAGACCTGGAGAGGAGCCAGGTGCATCTCTGCCATCAGGGAGTCCCTAGTCCACAGGGGTAATTGGACATTGGAGACAAAACACGCCCTGGGTCTTCAGTGGTGGACAGACACAGCCAGCTTTGTGGCCTCTGGGTCTGGGAAAAGCCTCAAGTTGAGTGGTGGGAGATGGACAGTGTCCTAGGTGTCCTGATCAGACTGGACTAGGAAAGGTTTTGTGTGTTCATTAGGGTGAGTATCTCTGAGGGGGACATGGAGCTAGGTTGGCCCTTATGGGCCTTGCTTAGGGCTGTGCTTTGGTCCCTGTCAGATATTCTGTGCCAATTGGCCTGCATACACAGACACCCTGGCCTGCATACAGACACCCTGCCGTGTCCTTGGGGGAGGACTATGGGCATGGGTTTGTGTTAATGGGTGTCCTTGTAGGTGGCGTATGAGCCATCTTGAGAATGGTGCTGGAGCTGGGAATGGGGAACTGGAGGAGCAGGCAGAGACTGTCAGATGTGCACTCTTGGGAGAGGGTTAGGGCAGGTGGAGGGCTGGTGCTGGGATTTTGGTGGTGCATGCCCAAGTAGGGCTTGGGGGGCTTCTGAGGAGGGCCTGGCTGGGGCAGGCATGGGAGCACAGCATCTGCGTCTGGGAAGCCCCTGATTCAGGCCTGTGTGACAGGGTAGGAAGCAGTTGCCATAGGCATTAGGGCACTGGAATCTTAGGGCCAGGGGCACCGAAGGAGACATTGGGATAAATGGTCTTCTGCGAATAGGAGGAGCATCTGCTTCCACACCTTCAGGGAGGGAGGGCTTACTCCCTGAGGCAGACCCCACCTGCTCAGAGTGGTGGCCCACAGACTCGCCTCCCATCCCACAAAGATTGAAGCCACAGGGCTTGGGGCTGGTTCATTCTACCTGTTGAAGAGACCATGGATACATGTCTTCTGTATACTTTTGTGAAACTGGGTATATTCCAGAGAGGGGCATGGTTGCAGGGGGCACTGAACCTGATTTCTGTGGGTGGTCTGAGTGTATTATTCTGTGAGCAGGGTGGGTTAGCTGGCCCAGCTGGATCTCTAGACCCAGCCCCAGGGATCCCCCAAATGGTGGACCCCCACATGACCCTGTGGGCCCAGGGCACCCCAGCCTGCCCTCCTGTTGCCCTCTTGTGCAGAGGCAGCACCATACCTGGTACGTGGCTTGCAGAACGTGGACGTGTTTGCGGGGGAGGTGGCCACATTCTCCTGCGAGGTGTCCTGTGCAGGTGGGCCTAAGGCCCACTGGTGGCTGGATGGGACCCTACTGCAGGACGGCCCCCAGAGCACCATCTACGAGCGTGATGGGACCTTCCATTCCCTCATGCTGTCGGGCCTGGGGGTTGCTGACTCAGGCACCATCACCTACCACGCAGGGCCCCTGGTCTCCACGGCCAAGTTATTGGTCAAAGGTACCAGCCGATGGAACCCTGCCCGCATTGATGCTTCTGCCCCTGCTGTTCCCGCATGCTTCCTGCAGGTTCCTGGGGCAGAGGGTTGAGGACTGGCATTGCCCACACGTGCCATGTGTGGGTACTCAGGCAGGTTGCCATCTTGCTTTCTGGGTGAGAAAGAAGGCCTGGCTCAGAGCATGAAGCTAGAGGCCAACTTCATGACCACCTATTCGGGGGACCCTGAGTATTCCTGCTGCCTGGCTGCCACTCTGTGGCTGCATGTAAGTCAGGTGTACACCCAGAGGGCAGCCTAGAGGTAAGGGCAGCCTTCCTGCCTGGACCGCCTGCCCTGTCCCTGCTTGTGGCTGCTGCCACTGCTGTGGTTTGGGTTGGGGTCTTGTGCTCCTTTGGGAAAGAGTTAGTCATTGGGGAGGACAGTAGGTTGCCAGGGTCTCCTCAGAGCACTCCAAGTGGGTGTGTCATGTGCTCCTGGGAGGGTCATTTGGTATGGCTCCGCCTGGCGTTCTTGTTGACAGGCCCTCTGCACTGTTGCAGAATAAATGGACATGCCCTCCAGGTCCAAAGAGCGGGCCATTTGTTGAACATGACTTTGCCAGGTGGAGATTGGGTGGAGCCCTTTGGAGAGGTCCTTGGAAAGGAACAAGCTGGGCTGGGGCTGCTGTGTGCCCAGCAGAGGGTGTGAACACTGAGGGAGCCCCTGGGCTTTTGGGAGGGAGTGTTGTGTCCCTGCTAGGGTAGCATGCTCCCCAGGACTTAGTGTTAGAGAGTCCAGTAGAGGCCCAGTGGACAGAGGCCATCTGCCACGGTTGGGGTGTGGGGGGGCAAGACTTGCCCTGTGTGGAGGGTCCTGGGCTGCCATGGCCAATCCTTTTCCTGTCAGAGGCCCTTGCTTGCTTGCCAATGAACCGCTGCCACTGACTGCATAGGTTGGGTGGGCTCTGGCCACATTGCTTAGGCTGACACGTGCCCGGCGTGTCGGCCGACAGATCCCACGGTGGAGGTGGTCAGTGCCATGCAGGACCTGGCGGTGGAGGAGGGCAGCGAGGCCGAGCTCCTTTGCCAGTACTCTCGGCCAGTGCTGGCCACGTGGAAGAAGGACGAGCAGGAGGTATGCGCCGACGGGCGCCGTGTCGTCCTAGAGCAGGACTGGACCGTGGCCAGGCTGTCCTTCAGGCCAGCCTTGCCCTGCGACAGTGGCATCTATTCTTGTGAGGCTGCAGGCACCCGTGTGGTGGCCCTGCTGCAAGTGCAAGGTGAGGCCCCTCAGCAGGCAGCCCCAGGCATGGTTTGAGCCAAGATGTAATGGAGTAAACATCAGGCAATGATAGCCAGTGCTGCATGACCATGACAGCACTAGAAAGAGAGGATCCAAGCAGGTGGATCCTGCTGGAGCTGGCTGGGCCCTGAGCCCACCCACCCAAACCTGTACCCCTCCCCAAGCAGCCTGATAAGACAGGGTGACTGGACAGATCCTGGGCAGAGGCTGAACCTAAAGAACCTGCATCCAGAGCACTGGGGAGGTAGAGGTGGGCAGGGAAACAGCGTCTGGGCAGGTGAGTGAGCAGGCTTGAGTCACAAGGCCCTCAGCAGGGCTCTAGGTGGGCTGTGTCCCCACTGTGTTCACATCTCAGCTCTGCCCCTTCCTAGGCTGGTCACTCAGAGGGTATACCAAACCCCATGTCCCTGAGAGGATACACAGTTGGGGGATCAAGAGGCAGTGGGCTGCCCACTCTGTGGAAGGCTGGGGCCACTTTCTTGTTCAGAAAATCTGAACCAGTCCTGGTGGTGAGTGAGCTGGAAGGTGGAGAGAGCTGTCAGGGGGCCATTCGCGGCGGAAAGCAGGTGTGAGCAGGTGAGACCAGCATCCACGACTGGTCACCGGAGGTTGCCCCCACCCCATTCACTCACTAGTTCAACAACTGAGCTTTGTAAACCTCTTTTTGGTGCTTGTGAGCACATCAGGGAAGGAACAGAAACCTTTCCCTGCATGGTGGCCCCCTGACAGTCCTGCTGAAAAGTGTGACAGGAGCTCTGGGGAGGGGCTGCAGCGTGTCCGAGGACTAGAGCGGGTGGCAGTTGCGGGAAGGCTGGGTCTCATGGACATCTGGGCAGAGCCTTCAGCCACAGGCAGGACCCAGTGGAGAAGGGGGCACTAGAAGGAAGTGGGACCAGCAGGCACTCGGGGCTTGCTGCTGCTTTAAAATCCTGGATTTTATCCAAGAAAGCTGCAGTGGCACACTCAGACAGGAGATAAGGTGAGCTCCTGCAGCGGGGCATCCCCCGCCCCCTGCCCCTGCAGGGGTCACTGGAGCCTGGCCATGCCTCAGGCAGACTGCAGCCAGACTCCTGTGTCCCCATAAGTTCTGTCACATGGAGGGAAGGGGCTGGGCCACGGTGAGTCTGGTCTGTGGTGTGAGCAGCTCAGGGCAGGGCAGTTTTGTAGAGGGATGCGGATGGCCCACATGTCCCCTGCTCTGAGACAGTCTCTCCCTTCACTCACTGAGCTGCTGTTCACAGCAGCCACCTTGCCTGCAGGTGTGGGCTGCAAACAAGCTGGCAGGAGCACCAGGGCCGCATGTGGCTTCCATCCAGGCCATGCACCCAGACAGTATTGGGGTTGTGGGCCCGGGCCTCTGGCTCATTGACTGTACAGGCTCCTTGCTGTTGTGTGGGTCTAGACCAGACACTCCCTAGCACCCAGGCCCGTCCTGGGTCTCCTGATGTTCCTTTCCTGCCTGACCTCCCCACCTGGCCCCTCACATCCTTCACCCCACCAGCCTGACTTCCTGCTGTCCGCCATGCATCCATCCTTCCTTCCCATTCTAGTGTCCCCCCGTGTCACTCTTCTTGGCTTGACACCTGCCCTGGGAGTGGCACTAGGAGGTGGTGAGCCACCACAGCCAAGCACTGAGGTCCTGGCTTCCATGAAAAACATGTAGTCATTTATTACAGACTCACAGACTTTGTAGGAGAGAACCAGAGAGGGTTGGGAAATGTGGGCAGAGGTGTCTCTGGTCCCAGGAAGTAAGGGAGCAACCCAGAAGGTCTGATAGAGTTGTCTGGGAGACAGAGGGCTGGATCCAGAGCCCCACCTGCAGCCAGGGCAAGAGGTAGAAGCCTTAGGCTAGTGATGAGCCCTGCTGTGGCTCTGGTGAGTTTTAGGAACACCTGTGAGACTTCTCACCTGTGAGGTAGGGAGGACCCCTCTCTGACCACGAGCTTGGTGATCAGGACCTTTAGAGGATATACATGGTGGCTCAGTGTACTCCTAGTGGCCCACTGCTTGAACCCATGTCTTGAGGGGTCCCCCTTGACTATGGGGGCCCTGAGTGGTAGAGGCTCCCAGGCCCTAAGGCACCCCTTCCATCCCCCAGCCAAGAACACAGTGGTGCGAGGCCTGGAGAACGTTGAGGCTCTTGAGGGAGGTGAAGCCCTGTTCGAGTGCCAGCTTTCCCGGCCAGAGGTGGCCACCCACTCCTGGCTGCTGGATGATGAGCCAGTGCACAGCTCTGACAATGCTGAGGTGGTCTACTTCGAGAACGGCTTGCGGCACCTGCTCCTGCTGAAAAACCTGCGGCCTCAGGACAGCTGCCGGGTGACCTTTCTGGCAGGAGACGTGGTGACCTCCGCGTTCCTCACTGTCAGAGGTGAGGGTATGGGTGGGGGTCTCTGCGACCCTTCCCACTGGATATCCTCTTTCAGGTGCAGGAGTTGAGTGAGCTAGGCTCACAGGCAGGAGGAGTGTAGGTCTCTCAGACCTTTTACACCAAACACTGTTGCAAGACTCTGGGGATCAGGCTGGGACCAAAGGGATAAGGGTGTGGCTGTGGGTCTCTGTCAGCTCTGCTGCTGGAGGCTGGGTGGGTCTGCAAGGAGAGACTGGGCTGCAGGGTGGGGGTGAGGGTGGGGCAGGGTCTCTCAGACCCCTTCCCCCTGACATTGCACTGTGTTGGGGGGGGAGTGGGCAGAACAGGAAGGGCTGTGATATTGATTCTGAGCCTCCATTCAAGGCTCAGAAGTACAGCCTTTGCTAAGAGGTAGAGGAAGGATGGGAGTGGTGGGAAGGGTGGCTTGGGGGTCTCTGAACCTCTGGACATGGTTCCTGGACCCAAGCTCACGCTTTGGCCCTTGCCCCACAGGCTGGCGCTTGGAGGTCCTGGAGCCCCCTAGGGACATGGCTGTGCAGGCGGGAAGCCAGGCCCACTTTAGCTGCACGCTCAGCGAGGTGGTGCTGGTGGGCGAGGCAACCTGGTACATCAACGGGGTGGCAGTGCAACTTGATGATGCGGACTGGACAGTTACTGCAGATGGCAGCCACCACACACTGCTGCTACACCGCGCCCAGCTGCACCACGCCGGCAAAATTACCTTTGCTGCCCGAGACGCTGTGGTCTCTGCGCAGCTTACCGTGCTGGGTGGGTGGCTTGTCTGCCTTGGGTGCTGGACGTGCTGGTGGGTGGGTAGGGTGGGTAGTTTCCAGCCCCAGAAGCTACTGGGGGCTCTCCGTGTCCCACCACCCAAGGTGGGCTGCATACACAGTCTCTTTGTGACTGAAACATACGCCCTGAGGCAGGTGCCTGACAGTGCTGCTCACAGGCCTGGGGGTGCTCTGCCTGCAACCTCACTGTACCCCAGGACTAGACACCAGGGCACAAGCAGCGGTGCCCCAGGTGGGCAGATGCAGGATGCCGCATTGACTGCCCCCTTCACCCCACCATGCAGGCCTCCCTGATCCCCCAGAGGATGCTGAGGTGGTAGGGCGCAGTGACCACTCCGTGACACTGTCCTGGGCAGCACCCACCAGCGATGGCGGCGGAGGCCTCTGCGGTTACCGGGTAGAGATGAAGCCATCTGCCACAGGCGAGTGGCAGCTGTGCCACAAGCTGGTGCCTGGGCCAGAGTGCATTGTGGATGGCCTGGCCCCCGGGGAGACTTATCGCTTCCGCGTGGCAGCAGTGGGCCCTGCAGGAGCCGGAGAGCCTGTGCACCTGCCCCAGATGGTGAGGCTAGGTAAGCTGCTACCTTGGTCCCAGCTGGCGAAGATAGGGGTCCAGCCTGAAGCTCTCAGGCCTTCCCATGCAGGAGGCGGGGTGGGGCAGGGCAAGTCCTTGCTGACATGCTCATCCACCGCAGAGCCCCTGGAACCTGCGCCTACACCTCCTGCTCCCAAGAGCCGGCAGGTGGCAGCGGGTGAGGACCTGCGTCTGGAGTGCGAGGTGGCAGAGGCCGGTGAGGTTGTCTGGCTGAAGGAGATGGAGCACATCCAGCTTGGTGGGCGCTGCCAGGCCGTCTCCCATGGTCGGCGGCAGACGCTGGTGATCCGAGGCTTCTCGGTGGAGGACCAGGGAGAGTACTGCTGCCGCCTGGCCAGAGACCCAATCTCTGCTGCTGCCATCACCTTCCAGGGTGTGTCTTCAGGGCCCAGAGTTGGGGGGAGACTGGGGGGGACCCTGGAGTGTGGGGGTGGGGGGTGACCTTCACAGCAGTGGGTTTACTCGGGACGCCCACCTCATACCAAAGTAGACTGAAACTTGCTGGGGAGAGGCCCAGACCCTGCATGGCTCAGCCTTACGTCAGAACCTGTATCTCTGACATCTTAGGCTGAATCCCTTCCCTGACCCAGGTCCTGGGCACATAGCCCTTGGTGCCCACTGCTGGTCCCTTCAGTCCTCAGGCTCCTGTCTTCTGAGTCCCTCTGGCCTCCAAACCTTCCCATGGCCTCCAAGTTCCCCACCCCCAGGCCTGACCAGGGGAAACTGAGGCTCAGAGACAGCTATTTGGAGCTTCTGAAACCTTGGGAAACCTGTGCCCTCAGAGCTCTATGGGGCCAGGCAGGTAGCAGGGGCCTCCAGAGGGGACACCGTTGACAGCCCAGGAGGGCTGGGGCCATGGCTTTGTTCCCACCTGGCTGATCAGTCCCCTGCTGCCCACAGTGGTGCTGACCCCAGGATCTGGGGATGAGGGCCCTGCACAGCCCAGCCTGCCACCCGAGGCAGCCCAGGAGGGTGACCTGCACCTGCTGTGGGAGGCTCTGGCCCGGAAGCGCCGCATGAGCCGAGAGCCCACACTGGACTCCATCAGTGAGCTGCCAGAGGAAGATGGGCGCCTGCTGTGTCAGCAGCAGGAGGTGGAGGATGTGGTCCCTGACCTCTCAGAGGATTACTCCACAGCTGACGAGCTGGCACGCACAGGCGAGGCTGACCTATCACACACGAGCTCTGATGATGAGTCCCGGGCAGGCACTCCTTCGCTGGTCACCTATCTCAAGAAGGCTGGGAAGCCTGGTGCCTCTCCCCTGGCCAGCAAGGTGAGCCTCCAGCTTGGCCTGCAAGGGAGGCCTGGGTGTCTCAGATCTTAGCCACCAGGTCACTGTCCACCATCCATCCACCGGTCTACCACCCACCAACCCATCCAGCCAGCCAGCCTTTGTCCATCTGTCCATCACCAACTGTTTATCCATCTATTTGCCATCTACATATCCATTTGTGCATCCACCGCCCACCAACACATCCATCCATGTTCATCTTCGTCTGTTTGTCCACACATTCAGCCATCTACCCACCCATCTACCATCCACCATCCACCATCCACCATCCACCCATTCACCCATTCCCTCACGTTCCTTAGTCTATCACCACTCATTTATCCATCCACCATCTATCACCATCTGTTTATCCACCCATCTGCCATCCACTTAACCATTTATCCACCCATCCCACCATCAAGCATCTATCCACACATCTATTTATCTACCCATTCGCTGATCTGCCCGTGTACCCATTCATCCATTCACCATCTGTCCATCCACCCATCCAATTTATCCAGCTGTTAAAACTTTTTCCTGAGAAGCTAGAGCTGGTCTTTCTGTAGTGTTCCTCGCAGCCCTGTGAGTCTGTCTGGTGATTGTGTGAAGTGATGTCAGTGAGGGTGCGCTTGATCCATGTGACAACAGGCGCCCTCAGGGATCCGGCCTCTGAGAGTAGTGTAGTGGCCAGTAGGCAGAGGCAGAGTGGCCTGCTGGAGCTGGGGTGCAGATCAGGTTCTGCCACCAGCCTGCCCCTGCCCATCCTTTCCCTGACCCAGGCCTCAATTTCCTAACCTAACCTGTGCACACAGGTTAGGGCCCCAGCAGCCCCCTCTGGAAAGGGGCAGAAGCAGCCGAAGCAGCCAGCCACAGTGTGCCTGCCACCAGGAGAGTGGAGTGGTGAGGACCTCAGCGACCCATCCCTGGACAAGGCAGCTGTGAAGATACAGGCTGCCTTCAAGGGCTACAGGGTGCGGAAGGAGATGAGGCAACAGGAGGGACCTGTATTCTGTAGCACTTTTGGGGACACTGAAGTTCAGGTGGGGGATGTCTTGCATCTGGAGTGTGTAGTGTCCAGCAAGGCAGATGTGCAGGCTCACTGGCTGAAGGACGGTGTGGAGCTGACTGATGGCCGACACCACCACATTGACCAGCTAGGGGATGGCACCTGCTCTCTGCTGGTCACTGGTGTGGGCCAAGCCGATGCTGGCTGCTACACCTGCCAGGTGAGCAGCAAGTTTGGTTGTGCAGTCCACAGTGCCCATGTGGTCATCAGCGGGATGGAGAGTGAGACTGAGAGCTCCTCTGGCAGTGAGCTGGATGACGCCTTCCGCCGGGCAGCCCGGCGTCTGCACCATCTCTTCTGCACCAAAGGCCCGGCAGAGGTTTCAGACGAGGAGATCTTCTTGAGCGCAGATGAGGGCTCAGCAGAGCTCGAGCAACCTGGAGACTGGCAGACATACCGTGAAGACGAACACTCAGTCTGCATCCGCTTTGAGACACTGGCTGAGGCCCGCCGGGCAGCTACCCACTTCCAGGAGATGTTCCGAATGCTGGGCATTGGGGTGGACATCATCCTGTCAGAGGAGGGGCACCAGGGGGTGGAAATACGCATCGCCAAGGTGTCCCTCGTCCCCGTGGAGCCTTTGGAGCCAGTGCCCAGCTTGTGTACCACAGACTCTGGTAAGTCTGTAAGCTGCCTGGGGCAGGGCAGGAGAGGTGGGGCAAGGCTGGTGGGTGATCAGGGTCAGCTGAGAGGTCAAGGCTGCAGTTTCTGACCCCTGGCAGATGCCACCCACTGAGCTTAGAAGAACCCTGGCTTGGAGGTGGTTAAAGCTCCATCTGCACCACAGCTCTGCCTGCTATTAGCTAGCCCCTCAGAGCTTCAGCATTCTCATCTGTGAACCGGCTGAAGGAATGCCAACTTCTGTTTTCATTCTCCACGAGGGTTTGAGATGCAATCTATATAAAAGGTGGGCTTCCATGTGGTCTGGGCCACACCCCATTTCCCACTCCGGCAAATAAAATGAATGAAAAAGGCATCCCACTGTTCACTCGCATGTCCCTAGAAATGACAGAAGAGGTGCTGTTAATCTAGTGCTGTGTCTTGAAATTTTCTCCCTCCAGTTCTGAGCATGAGGCCTCAAACCCTGGACTCCCAGCCACACTGCCGTGGTCCTCCCTCCATGTCCCCTCCTCCTCCCTCCCTGTGCTGTCCCTCTGGCCACAGGGTGGCTTGGGAGAATGGGGAGGAGGGAAGAACGATTTGGCCATCTGGTCTCTGAGTGGTCTCACTAGAATGGGGCTGTTGGGTCACATGTGTGGATGTGCCACAGCTGAGGTGACCAGGGGGCCAGGGCTGAGGCCAATGTATCTGTTAACCTCATCCCTCCCAGCCCCAGTGTTCCTGACTGAGCTGCAGAACCAAGAGGTTCTGGACGGGTATCCTGTGAGCTTCGACTGTGTGGTGACAGGCCAACCAGTGCCCAGCGTGCGCTGGTTCAAGGATGGGAGGATGCTGGAGGAAGACGACCACTACATGATCAGTGACGACCAGCAGGGCGGCCACCAGCTCATCATTACAGCTGTGGTACCTGCAGACATGGGCGTTTATCGCTGTCTGGCCGAGAACAGTGTGGGTGTGTCCTCCACTAAGGCTGAGCTCCAAGTGGACCGTGAGTGTGGTCGTTGGTTTGCTGACCCAGGGTGGGTGGCTTGGGGGCTCCTGGCTGGGACCAGCAGTGCGGGGTTGGATGATGGTCCAGATTTGGGGCTTCAGCGTCTCATGGCTGATGGAGAGCTCTCTGGGGGCCCCCTGGGGTAGGGGTGGGGACCTTAACTTCTTGAGAAGTGTCAGGGCTGAGGAGGGATCCAGGAAGGTTTGGAGGTGTCCAGGGGTATGGTGGGTGATCAATGGCACTGTGGTCAATAGGAATACATATCGGGTCCCATCTCTGGTTCCTGGCTCAGAGCTCCTAAGTCCCTTGAAATTCTTAGCTGATAAGTCACTGAAATGGTGGCCCCGGCAGGCCCCGAGACAGTTTCAGGATGGAGGACAGTCACAGAAAAGACCATGTGATAATCTGTACAAATGTGTCTGACTGATTTTTGACAAAAGTGCAAAGCAATTAAGTGGAGGAAGGATAGAATTTCCACAGATGATGCTGTAGTAATTTGGACATTTATAAGAAAAAAAAAGAACCTAGACTTTATATGAAAGTTAACTCAAATGGATTCCATGCCTAAATGTAAAATATAAAACTTTAGAAAAACAACAGAAGAAAATCTTCAATACCTAGGACTAGGAAAGGCCATTGTATACTTAACCTATAAAAGAAAAAAATCATAAAATGGATGTCAAGTTAAAAACTTCTGCTCTGAGAAAGACTACTGTGCAGAATGAAATGCCGCAGGCTGGGAAGGAATGTCTGTAAACCATACATCTTAAAAAGGACTTTATCTAAACTATATAAAGAATGCTCAATGTTAAACAGTAAAAAATGTATAAAAATCTAATTAGAACAGGAGTGTGTACATACACTTCATGGGAAAGGACATGGAGATGGCAAATAAGTGTGTGGAAGGTGTCTGACAGGAAAATGCAAATCAGGGCCCAGCAGGGCACCTCTGCACAGTCCTGGGTTACTAACATAAAAATGGTGCTGCCAGCCCTGCATTGGAGGTGTGGAGTCAGGGGACCCGCCATGGACTGCTGGTGGGAGGGGAAACCTGTGCAACTACTCCAGAACGCGGTGTGTCTGTTTTTACAAAACTAATCATGTACTTAACATGTCTTACCATGTGACCCAACAATCATTTTGTTAGGCGTTAATTCAGGAAATAAAAACTCAAATTCATAATGCAACCTTTACCCAAATGCTCATAGTAGCTTTATTCCTAATAGCCAAAAACTAGCAATGATGCACTTGTCCTTTGGGGGTGAATGGTTAACTATGTCCTATGGAGTACTACTCAGCAAGGTAAAGGAACATGTTATTGACACATGCAACGAGTGTCATAAAACTGCATGTTATTGCATGAATACATGCACACTTGATGGAGTTTATGTGAACCTTGTAAAATCGGAACCAGGTTGGCAGGTGGATCAGTGTCACCTTTTCTATAATTCTGAGAAAAGTTAACCTTGCCAGAAACTGGGTGAAGGGTATATGGGGCATATAACAAGTCTGCTATCTTAAATGAGACGGGAGTACACACAGGTGCCGTGCATGGTGCCTTGGTTCCCAAGCTCTTCCCTCTGGTGTGTGGGTCTGGGCTTCCACCCAGTGCCCCTTTCTTCCTGCCCAAAGGGCATCTTCTAACATTTTTTGTAGACTCTGTATGTTGGAAGTCTCTCAGTTTTTGTACGTCTGAAAAAATGTCTTTATTTTTGTTTTGTTTTGAAAGATATTTTTGCGAGGACAGCTTTTTCTGTCCACACTTTAAGGATGTAGCCCCATCATCTGCTAACTTGCATTGCTTCCAGTGAGAAACACGGCATTACTCGTTGTTTCTCTGTACACAACTGTCTTTTCTGTTGGGATTTGAACTTTTTTAAATGATTGTGTCACAGGTGGGCACAGGTAACCAGGTTCTTAGTGATCGAGGACAAAGAATTGAACCGAACACACAGAGTTTATAGCATAAAGAAAGAGGGAAGATTTATTAAGCGATAGTACACTCCATAGGACATGGGAGTGGGCCAACCTTGAGCAGAGATTGACCACATGGGCTGGAGGGATTCTACTCTTATAGGATGGAAGCTTCCTGGCTAGTCTTTGGCGGGCTTCTATTGCACAGGTACAAGGAGTTACATTTCAAAGCTACTGTGCGTGTGTGGTCTCCCATGATTTTCTTGATTGGCTACTGGAGAAGGGAGTCCCACAATGTTAATTCATTATAATGCTATTACAATGAATCAGGGGTAGTGCGCAGGTGCATTCTTTGAGCCACCATAATTCAGAGTTATTCCAGAAAACAGGAACAACCGGTCTTAGGGGGTCTTTGTCATGTATGGATGTCTTTTTTCTTAGCCCTGTGGGGCCTCTGGAGTTTCCTTCCTGACTATCTCCTGCCTCAGTTGTACACCATAAAATTCAACATTTAAAAATATATGAAGAATTCCCAGGCAGCAGGCAGATGCAGAGCACTGCCCGCCCTGTTGAAGGCTCCCTGCTGGGTGTGGGGCCCTGTGGGGACACACTTATCTGACACCCAGGAAGCTGGTTCTGGCTCAGAATCCTTGGGCACCCCAAATTCACCCCAGGTGAGACAGAAAGTCTAAACAGTCCAGTAACCACAGAAATGTCAAGGAGTTCCTGCCTGCCCAAAAAGCACCAGGCTCATGTGGTTTCCACAGGATTCTCCCCCACCCCAAAATAAAAAAATGTATAACATATTGGTTTTTCGTATATTCATAAGGTTGTGCAACCATCACTAACAACTAGTTCCAGAGCATTTTCATCATCCCCGGTGAAACCATGCATCCATCAGCCGTCACCCTCCGGCCCTCCCCACCCAACTCCCCTAGCCACTGGAAACCGCTAATGCACTTCTGCCTCTGTGGATTTGCTTATTCTGGACATCTTACGTAGTGGCATCATACAACATATGGCCTTTTGTGCCTGGCTTCTCTCACTGAGCATGTTTCTAAGTCTATCCATGTGGTAACATATGTCAGTAGTTCATTCCCTTTTATATAAAGCTGAAAAATATTCCACTGCACATGAACTTCTTATCCAATCATTGCATGACATTTATTCCTCAGTGCTTTCTGTCTGTTATGAATAATGCTTCCATGAACAGTCATGTGCAAATTTTTGTGTGCACATGGGTTTCAGTTCTCTTGGGTTTGTAGCTAGGAGTGGAATCCTTGGGTAACATGGTGACTGTATCATTGACCTTTAGAGGAACCTTCAAACTGGTTTTCCACAGCAGCTGCACCATTTCACACTCCGAGCAGCAATGTAGGGGGCTCCCAGTTTCCCCATGTCCTGGCCAGCACTTGTTAGGTTGATTTTCTAATTAACAGCCACTCTAAGGAGTGTGAGGTGGTGTCTCACTGATTTTTATTGCATTTTCTAGTGATAATGACTTTGGGTATTGTTTCATGTGCTTATTGGCCATTGGTATGTTTTCTTTGGGCAAGTTTCTATTCAAATCTTTTGCCATTTTTAAATTGGGTTACTTGTTTCTTTTAATTTTGACTTGTAAGAATTCTTTTTATACTCTGGGTATAAGAGTTCTGGGTACTAAACTTTGATCAGCTATATGATTTTTGAATAATTTCTCCCATTATGTGGGTTGTCTCTTCACTTTCTTAATGGTGTCCTTTGATGCATGACTTTTTAATTTTGATGAAGCCTAGTTTATCTACTTTTTCTTTGGTTGCTTGCACTTCGGTTGTCATATCTAAGAATCCATTGCCTAATCCAAAGTCATGAGGGTTTACACCTATGCTTTCTTCTAAGAGTTTTATACTTTCTGTTCTTACATTTAGGCCTGTGGTCTGTTTTGAGTTTATTTTGTATATGGTGTGAGATAAGGGCCCAACTTTGTTTTTTTGTTTTTTTTTTTCATGTGGAAATCCAGTTGTCCCAGCAGCATGTTGAAAAGACTATTTTTTTGCCATAAAATTATCTCAGAACTCTTGTTACTCTTGTTTCAAATTAGTTCCCATAAAATGTGTGGGCTTCTTGCCCTGGCTGGTGTAGCTCAGTGGATTGAGCGCGGGCTGCGAATCAAAGCATCGCAGGTTCGATTCCCAGTCAGGGCACATGCCTGGGTTGCAGGCCACGGCCCCCAGCAACCGCACATTGATGTTTCTCTCTCTCTCTTTCTCCCTCCCTTCCCTCTCTAAAAATAAATAAATAAAATCTTTAAAAAAAAAGGCTTTAAAAAAAAATGTGTGGGCTTCTTTCTCTCAGTTCTGTCCCACAGGTGTGAACATCTGTTGTTGTGGCATTGCCACACTATAGCTATGCAGTAAGTTTTGAAATACAGAAATGTTAGTCTTCCAACTTTATTCTTTTTCAAGATTGTTTTGAACAACCTGGATCTCTTGCATTTTTCTTTATGAATTTTAGGATCAATTTGTCAATTTCTGCAAAAATGGTCCCTGGATACTTTCAAAGATTTTCTTTGTATCCTTGGATTTGAGTAATTTGATTATGATATACTTTGGTGTACTTTTCTTTATGTTCATTAAGCTTCTTGGAATTTAGGGTTTATAGTTTTCAGTAAGTTTGGGGATTTTTTTGCCATTATTTCTTCAAATGTTTTTCCTTTTCCTTTTATTTGGTGACTTCAGTTATACATATATCAAGCCATGTGAAGCTATAGTACAAGCTCACTGATACTTTTAAGTTTAAAACTGTTTTTTCTCTGTGCGTTTCATTTGGCTTTTTCTATTGCATTGTTCTTTTCTTCTTAGTATCTGACCTGCTGTTAGTCTCATCCGCTGTATTTTTTATCTCCAGAACTTCTACTGGAGTCTTCTCTCCATGTTAAGTAGAGACATAGGTCTCTACCTGAGTTTTTGAGCACACAGAATGCCGTGTGAGACCCACACTAATGTCCTTCTCTGCCGGTTGCAACATCACGTCAGTTCTGATTGATTATTCTCTATGTGGTAGGTCTTGTTTTTCTACCTCCTTGTGTATCTGGTGGCTTGTGACTGGGGGCCTGACACCGTGAGTCTCGCTCTGCTGGGAGCGGATGTGGGGCATTCCTGTGGGTCTCCTTGAGCTGGGCTCTGGAAGCAGTGACTTCCTTAGAAGCAGTTGTCCCTGTCCTGGGGAGAGAGCCGTCAGGAGCTCCTTCCAGTCTTTCTGTGGCCCTGTGCCCCTTTTGCACTGACCCCCAGCCTCTCAGAGGGCTCTTCCCTCCCAAGGGTGCGTGCTGATGACTTCTCGAGGGAGGGGCTCCATGCCGTTTCCTCGGCTCTGGTTTTCTGTACTGTGGACTCTGACTACCTTCTGTCCCCTCAACTGAGGGTCTACCTGGCTCTGCCTCGGTTTCCTCTCCGAGGCCTGGAAACTGGAGACAGGAAGCTGGGGCAATCACAGGACTCACTTTGGTTTGCTCTCTGTAAGGGATCAGTGTCCTTACTTGCTTAATGCTGAGTGGCTTGCAAACCGTTCTGATGGTTCTGTGCCCAATTCTGGTTTTCCCCATGACAAGCAATTCTCCAACACCAGCTGGTTGACCTACAATTTAACTCTGTTCTGACATTACCTACTCGGAGATGGCATTAGGCCCCACAAGTGAAGGGCTCAGTCCCACAACAGCACCCCCCTTTCAGATGCCAATGGTAAGCCCAGTTTGTCCCTTGTGCTTGTGACTGATCAGCCACCTCCTGTGGTTTCAGTAATTTGCTAGAGTGGCTCACAGAACTCAAACATTTACTCACTAGGTTGCTGGCTTATTCTAAAGGATATAGCTCAGGAATAGCCAGATGGAAGAGGTGTGTAGGGCCAAGCATGGAGAAGGGGCCAGGGGCTTCCCTGCTCTCTGAACCTTCCACTCTCCCTTTATCTCCTTGTATACACTGACCCAGAAGCTCTCCAAACTGCAGCCCTTCGGATTTTCATGGAGTCTTCATTACACAGGCACGATTGATTCAACCTCCAGCCCCTCTACCCTCCCTCCAGAGACAGAAACTTCTGACCCCTGATCACAGGGTTGGTTCCCCTGGCAACCAGTTCCCATCCTTAACGGCGTAACAAAATCTCCTCATTCACATAAACTCAGGTGTGGTTCACAGGGGCTTGTTATGAATGTGAAGGAAACTCCGAGAGTTTTAGGAGCTCTTTGCCAGGAATGGTACAAAACCAAATAGATATTACTTATAATGAGTCATAACATCATAGCCATTGTTTCATGTACTTTGTTTATTTGGATTCTTTCACCCGGGAGGGTATCTTAATTCATGCTGCTCTAACTTAGTGCTGCGGACTGGGTGGCTTCTGAACAACAGGAGTACATGAGTGTCTCTCAGTGTTAGAGGCTGGAAGTCCAAGACCAGAGTGCCAGCTGAGTTCTGAGTGGCGGGTGGTCCCTCCTCGCTGTGTCCTCACATGGTGTGAGGACTGCTGTGGGATCTCTTTCATAGGGCACTGACCCCATTTCTAATGGCCTCACCCTCATGACCTAGTCACCTCCCAAAGATTCCACCTCCCAGTGAATTTGAGGGGCACACAAACATCCAGTCCCTGAGGCACCATTGTGGCTATGAGTGGAAGCCCCAGCTGAGGCCCAGATACAACAGACTGTCCTCTAGTGCAACAGAACGGGAAGAGGCAGCCACTGTCCCTGCCTGCCATTTATGAAGCCCAGAGTCACCCCATGTTTACAATTTGTTGGGTCATATACTTAGTTATAGGCCTGGAACTTGGGCTGGTAACAGCCAAGGGGCAGGGAGGGGCCACAGGGTAGCTGTGTCCTCATAACTTCTGACTCAGGAGGATAAGTGGCTCTCAGGGACAGCCGTGCAGTGAGAACCAGGTGGTCCCTGGGGTGGGGCTGTGCCTGGGCAGAGGAGGCACAGCCTGGCTCCAACTTCACACTTCGTCCCTAGTGACCAGCACCGACTATGACACTGCTGCAGATGCCACAGAGACTTCATCCTACTTCAGTGCCCAAGGCTACCTGTCCAGGTGGGAGCCATTCAGGGATGGGCAGTGCCCAGTAGGCTGGCAGCCCTAGCCCTGGAGTGTGGGTGGCTATGCTGGCTTATAGTGACAGAATTCCAGACCTGGGGGCTTCACCTGGCCATGTGGCCTCTGTCCAGCATGTTAATGGGGGACCTGGGAAGCCATTTAGGCCTGACCCCACCAGGGCCCCTCACCTGTCCACATCACACTGACTCTCTGTTCTCTGCCAGCCATGAGCAGGAGGGTGCAGAGTCTACGTCAGAGGAGGGACAACTGCCCCAGATAGTGGAGGAGCTGAAAGATCTCCAGGTGGCCCCTGGCACGCATCTGGCCAAGTTCCAGCTCAAGGTGAAAGGTGAGGGGAATAGGGCTGGAGGGCCAGGTGGTGCTGCCCCCCAGCAGAGGTCAGGCCCTGACCATGGCCCAAGGGCTCTCCCGGGATCCTCTCCCCAGGCCAGGGGGAGGGCACAGTGCCCACTGGCAGGGGACCTGTGCTGACCACCCCCCTGTTGGTACCAAGGCTACCCGGCGCCCCGCCTATACTGGTTCAAAGATGGGCAGCCCCTGGCTTCTTCCACACACATTCGCATGGTGGACAAGAAGACACTGCACGCCCTAGAGATCCTCTCAGTCACTAGGGAGGATGCTGGCCAGTACTCAGCCTATGTCAGCAACACCGTGGGTGCTGCCTACTCATCTGCTCAGCTACTGGTCCGAGGTGGGTGCTTGCTGGGACTGATGTCTGCCTACACCTCTCCCTACCACCCCCCACCAATGGCAAGCATGGGATTAGGCCCACGGTCATTGCCCTGTGTGCAGAAGTGCAGTAGGAGAGCAGATGGCTCCCTGCCTGGTTTCAAGAAGGTGCTGGTACGGGAGCGGGAGGGTATCCTTGGGACCCCACCCTTTGAGCAGGCCCTGTCCCAGGTACGAGGCACCATCCCACTTCAGGTCTGCCTTTCCTGCCTCTTTCAGGCCCCAGTGACCCAGAAGAGAAGCTGGCAGCAGGTGAGCTGAGTCCTGGCCTGCAGAGGGGCACCGGAGGTTCAGCAGGGTGGTGTGGGGATACCCATCAGGTGGAAGGAGAGAAGCACACTGGGAACAGGCTGCAGGGACAGCCACCCGGGCCAGTGGGGGTCTGGGCCTGAAGGGAGTGGCAGAGCCCAGGCACCACATAGGGCTGTGGCTCTGTACTGGTTACCAGCAGCTGTCTATGTCTCCCCAGTTGTGCAGCAACAGCTGGTACCACCCCGATTCCTGGAGAAGTTCACCTCCAAGAAGGTGAAGAAGGGCTCCAGCATCACTTTCTCTGTGAAGGTTGAAGGTAGGGCACCCTGCCTTCCCTACCCAGGATCCTCAGGGAGGCTCAGAGCAGCCTCTTCCCCACTCAGAACCTCCAGAGGACTCAGAGCAGCCCCTGCCCATCTCAGGCCCCCCCAGAAAGGGTGAGAGGCACCCTGCTAGAGCCCCCTTCTCAGTGGTGCTGACTGTCCATTGTCTACTCCTGCCCCAGGTCTACCGGCCCCGGCTGTGCATTGGCTGCGGGAGGAGGCAGAGCGGGTGCTGTGGATTGGCCCAGACACACCGGGCTACACGGTGGCCAGCTCAGTCCAGCAGCACAGCCTAGTCTTACTGGATGTGGGCCGACAGCACCAGGGCATCTACAACTGCATCGCATCCAACGCTGCTGGCCAAGCCCTCTGCTCTGCCAGCCTCCATGTCTCTGGCCGTGAGTGGGCATGGGTGGCCCGGTGGGTATGGGAGGGAGCTGCCACCACTGGAGATTTGCACCCCCTCCCTGAGTCCCCACCGAGACCCCTCCCCAAGTACAGGCCCCAAGCAGTCTTTTCCTGGCCCTGTTCAGCCCCTCTGTGGGGTGGAACATCAAGCATGGACTCATTCCTGCCCCTAACACTGGTGGTGGTGGGGGGGGGGGCGTAGGCCCAGTTGGGATGCCAGGCACAGCCTTCCTTGGCAGCTCTGGACAGACAGGCTGAGCCCCCAGGTTGGGGTGGCCCAGACATCCCAGGCAGAGGTCCCCACCAAAATCATCTCAGTGGGCTGGGCATCATCCTGGCAGTCACCTGTCCTTCTGACAGTGCCCAAGGAGATAGAGGCAGCGGGGGAGACAGCTGGAGTGAAGGAGGCCCTCATCTCTACCTTTCTTCAAGGGTGAGTGAGGAGCTATACCAGAGCTAATGGGGGTGGTTTGGGGGCCCTGGCCCTGGGGTGGGGGACAGCACGCTGTTGGAGAGGGAGCCCCACCCTGGGCCACAGCCTGGCTCTGCCCCTTGCAAGCTGTGTGGCTTGGGCCAGCCCCCAATCTCTCTGTGACTTGGTTTCCCCATTATAAAATCAGTGCTCCCCAGGGCCTGACCATGGCACCTGGCCCACTGCACTCAGACTCCCTCCCAAGGGTATGGGTAGTGGGCCTACCCTAGGCCCTCAGGACACCCCCACCCTCTCTAGGACCCAAGCTATCTCTGAACAGATGCTGGAACCTGCAGGTTTCACTGACCTTGCTGGGCAAAAAGGTATGGGGGCACACAGGCGGCCTATTCCTAATTTGGGGGGGATGGAGTGGAGGAGGCTGCCTGACCCCAGGTGGCCTGCAATACCCGCTCTCCCAGCTTTGGGCTGGGGTTCCTCAGGTGCCTCTCTGGGCCCCGTTCTGAGCTCTGGTTGCCCTTGTGCCTGGCCAGTCCTTGGCTTAGCTCTCACGTCCAGCCATCCAGCTGGCTGTGTGGTGCCCAGGTGAGGGGCAGATGGTTGCCCAGTCAGGGCTGGAGTGAGTGTCCAGCCCCTTCCCAGGCACCTGCACAGTGTATTCTGGAACCTTGGTGTATTTTTCACTTTTCTATGACAAGTATCGATCTGCACAGAAATAGAGAGGACAGAGCCCTGTGTCCATCACCTACTTTTGGGTCACTTCTCAGGTGGCCTGCACCTACCCCCTCAACGGCCCTTATTCACCCCTGACCCCAGTCACAGAGGCTTGCACCCCCTCAATCTCCACACCCTAGGGTTAGATATCTAGGTTCTGCCCCTACCCCACCCAAACCACCCAAACCCCTTCCCAGACAAACTGCCCAGTTGATGCACCCAAGAGAGGAGGCACAAACCCCCTTGGGGGCTTCGACGTCTTCATGCTCTTCCCACATCCTAGCCTGTACCTGGCTTGGCCCTGAGCTGCCCTGGCCTAGTGCCCTGCAGTTGTGCTGGCCACCCACATTCCTGACCGTCTGATGCCCCTCTCCTGGGCCCTGCTTCCCTGCATTTGTAGCCTCTCAGTCATACCTTGGCTCAGACACCTCTGAGCCATTAAAGCACTTTATCCTGGTTGGCCTATCTGCTTCTGGCAGCATAACCCCAAGCCTGTGTGATCCCATCTTCCCTGAACCCTGGGTTCAGGGCAGGCCTGCAGGGGGTGTTCGAGCTTGTCTGCAGTGCACGCTGGCTGAGCTAGGGTCTGACCACCAGGAGAGCCCCTGGCACCCAAGGCCCGTGGCCACTTGTCCCTGGCCGAGGTGGGCACGGAGGAGTTCCTGCAGAAGCTGACCTCACAAATCACAGAGATGGTGTCCGCCAAGATCACTCAGGGTGAGGGATCTTCGTAGAGCCAGATCTTGGGTGAAGGATGGTGGTGGCGGTGACCCAGGGCCAGGGGCGGGGGGCATGCATCCTTGTACAGAGATGTGGTATGCATGCCCCCTGCCCCATACCCACACCATGGAGACCCATGGGGAGGGACACAAGGGGCTGTCCCTTCCCAGTATGACATGCCCTGCGCCCCTAGCCAAGCTGCAGGTGCCTGGAGGTGACAGTGACGAGGAGTCCAAGACACCATCCGCATCCCCCCGGCATGGCCGCTCCCGCCCCTCCTCTATTGTCCAGGAGTCGTCCTCAGAGTCGGAAGATGGAGACTCCCGGGGAGAGGTGCAGCAGGGGCAGTGGGCTGGGGCACATGAGGCTGGCGAGGAAAAGCAAGGGTGGGGAGGGAACTGGGCCCTCAGGGAGCCAGGAGGAGGAGGAGGCTAGAAGTGCACCCTTGAACAGTTGACATACTGCCACGCCCAGGACACCCCCACATCCCCAAGGCTTGCCCCTTGTCACTCTGGGGTGGCTTTAACTAGCACCCCTTTTGTGTTTCCATCACAAAAATAAGTTGGGCCTGTTGTGTAATTTCACAGAATCTCAGGATGACTCCTTCCTCCCCATTCATTACCAGGGGCCCTGTGGCTTGGGGCCATGAGAGGCCTTGCTGGCTCCTTTCTGGGTCTGACTCAGCACCCCTTCCCCCAGATCTTTGATATCTATGTGGTCACAGCTGACTACCTGCCTCTGGGAGCTGAGCAGGACACCATCTCGCTGCGGGAGGGCCAGTACGTGGAGGTGCTGGATTCAGCCCACCCTCTACGCTGGCTTGTGCGCACCAAGCCCACAAAGTCCAGCCCCTCACGACAGGGCTGGGTGTCCCCTGCCTACCTGGACAAGCGGCTCAAGGTACCTAGACTACCAGGGGTGGGGTGGTTGTCCTGGGATTGTTGTCCCCTGATGAGTATGGGAACCTGACCCCCACAGGGCCGGGCCATCACCAAGGCCACCTATGACCCTCTCTGTTCCTCACCAGCTATCGCCTGAGTGGGGGCCTGCTGAGGTCCCCGAATTCCCTAGGGAGGCCGTGTCTGAGGATGAGTACAAGAAGCGGCTGAGGTGAGGAGCCATAGTGTGTGTGTGGTGGGGGCACAGTCTTTGCCTGGTGACCTCATGTGGTGGGGCAACCCTATGGGGGTGGTTCCTCCACTGTCTGTCTGGCCCCAGGCTGCATGTGAGGGGAGGTGCCCGTTTAGCCCCTGAATTCCTGGTCCCCTCGCACTCTGCCTCCAGCTCCGTCATCCAGGAACTGCTGAGCTCTGAGCAGGCCTTTCTGGGCAAGCTGCAATTCCTGCAGAGCCACCACATGGAGTACCTGGACCACTGCCCCCATGTGCCTGCCGCCGTGGCTAGCCAGAAGGCTGTCATTTTCCGGAACATGCCGGAACTCAGCCACTTTCACAGCAGGTGGGCAGGCCTGTGTGCATGCATACACATTTACACACATGTGGACACATGCCATACACTACACACACACAGGCATGACACAGGCACGCACACTCTCATACACATGCACCTGTACCCACAGATCTGGGCCTTGGAGTGGGTGAGAGCCAAGAAGAGAGAGAAACTGGGGTGACCCGATTTCCTTGTGGGCACACCACCTCTCTGTACGAGGATGCGTGCCCCCTGCCCCGGGAGCACAGGTTGTGCACCTGGCTTACCCATGGAGTGCCTTCAGCAGTCCCACCTGCTGCAACCTCTGTACATAGGCACATACACGTGTGTGCGCTCACATGCCCTAACACACATGCATGGGTTACATGGGCATGCACACACGTACACATATGCCCTTAAATGCCTGGGAATGTGTTACACGTGCACAACACACGGTGCATATCCACATGTGTATACCCATGCACTTGTGCACAGGCACCTACACATATATGCCCAGATGTACATTGTACTCCCTTGCATGTCTGCACACATGTACATACCCTCAAACACCACACACACGTGTTCCCTGTTCCCATAGCCCTTGTTCACTTCAGTCCCAGGAGCCAGTGGGATTGGGCCCTGGCAGGAGCCTGTTTCCTCCCAAACCTGAGGGCTGGAGCTGGGTCATGGGTTGTGGGCAGGGTCCTGACACTGTCCCTTCCATGGCAGCTTCCTGAAGGAGCTGCAGAGCTGTGACACGGATGATGATGTGGCCATGTGCTTCATTAAGAACCAGGTGGCCTTTGAGAAGTACCTGGAGTTCCTGGTGGGCCGAGTGCAGGCCGAGTCGGTGGTGGTCAGCATGGCTGTGCAGGAATTCTACAAGGTGCCCCTTCCCCTGACATTGCTGGCCCCATCGCCAAGATCATCTTCCCTGACAGTACCCTGCCTCTCCCCACCTGCCAGGGACCCCCCACCAGCTTGCACAGGTCCCCGGGCCCTGGCTTAGTAAGTAAAGCCGGTAGAGCCCCCTGAAGTTTTTCCTACCTGTCAGTGACCAGCCATTGAGGGGAAGGCCCACCTGGGAAGGAGAGAATATGTGCTTGCTCTTGGGACCTGGGTGACATGAACTACCCCTGGGCCTCACCCTGATGACCTGAAACCCACTCTGTGGTTCCCACAGAAATACTCAGAGGAGGTGCTGTTGGCTGCTGACCCCTCACAGCCACCCCCACCTCCGCTACAGCACTTCCTGGAGCAGCCAGTGCAGCGGATCCAGCAGTACCAAGCCCTGCTCAAGGTAAGTGGGCTGTCCCTTGCCCTCACTACCTCGTCCTGCCCTGTGGTACACCCTTACCTGATGTCTTTCCAGGAGCTGATTCGAAACAAGGCTCGGAACCGGCAGAATTGCACACTGCTGGAGCAGGCCTACGCAGTGGTGTCTGCCCTGCCTCAGCGTGCTGAGAACCAGCTGCACGTGTCACTCATGGAAAACTACCCAGGCACCCTGGAAGCCCTGGGCGAGCCCATCCGCCAGGTCTGGGGTGGGCACCATGCAGGGTGAGTTGTAGGGCAGGGTGGTGGCTGTGCCCCAGGTTGACCAAGGGCTGATCACTCTCCCAGGGCCACTTCATCGTGTGGGAGGGGGCACCGGGTGCAAGGATGCCCTGGAAGGGCCACCACCGCCACGTCTTTCTGTTCCCCCACCACCTGGTCATCTGCAAGCCCAGGAGGGACTCACACACCGACACCTTCAGCTATGTGTTCCGGAACATGATGAAGGTCTGTGGGCATTAGACAGACTGGTGGCGTGGGGAGACTGCAGGGTGTGTGAGGGAGGCCTAGGCTGGTCCTCTGGCCACATCCAGGGCAGTGAGCCTGCCTCCTCCCCCCACAGCTGAGCAACATTGACCTGAATGAGCAGGTGGAGGGGGATGACCGCGCCTTCGAGGTGTGGCATGAGCGGGAGGACTCGGTGCGCAAGTTCCTTCTGCAGGCGCGGACTGTCATCACCAAGAATGCCTGGGTGAAGGAGATCAGCAGTATCCAGCAGCGTCTGGCCCTACCTGTGTGGCGTGAGTGCCAGTCCTGGTGTGGAGGCCACATGCAGGCTCAAACCTTTCAGCCAGGACATCTGGCTTGGGGACACCCAGGCCCCTGCCCCTGCCTGGGCAGCCACCAGGGAAGGGGCTACCTCCTAGGACATATGGCTAGCTCTCCCCTCCATCAGCTCAGCCTCTCTATGTACTAAACTGGGGTGCTGGACTGGCTCTGACCCAAGTGGGGACAGTGGGTCTTATTCAGGGGCCCCCAGTACACAGTAGATGCCCAGGGGGTTAGAGGGGTGAAGGTCTGACTCTGGGTCTCCTTTCTCACCTGGAATGGGAGAGACTCCTTTTCAACACACTAACTGCTCCATACTCCCCACTACTCCCCAAGAACCCCAGCCTGCCTCTGATTCAGAGCCCATTCGGGCTCAGTGTGGAATCACAAGGAAGGACTGGTGTTTGTAGCAGCCACACCCTTTGGCTTCGGGACTTCTAGCCCTGCTGGGGGTGAACTGAGGGCCCAGGTATGTGGTATGTGTGTCCCCAGGGCCCCCAGATTTTGAGGAAGAGCTGGCCGACTGCACAGCTGAGCTGGGTGAAACAGTCAAGCTGGCCTGCCGTGTGATTGGCACACCCAAGCCCATCGTCAGCTGGTACAAAGGTAGGTCCCCATGGCCTAGAGGTGCTGGCCCTGCCACACGGAAGAGCAGCCCAGAAGGAATTAAGCTGACCAGAGACCTAGGGTAGCGTCTGGTCAGGGCTTGGGTGTGAGGGACAGGCCTCCTGCCCCAGTTGCCTGCTCCCGAATCAAGGAGAGCCAGGCCAGGGCAGAGGAGGTAGGACAGAGGGCAGTTCAACTGCCCGAGGGAGCTGCCTTCTTGGGGTGGAGACAGGTGATAGCGGAGGGACAAATGTGTGATGTGCCAGCCAGAGAACTAAGATAGAGCCAGGCACACAGGTGTGAAGGTTCCAAAGGGCAGTGAGGGGACCAGGAGGCCAGGAGGAGGGGTGCAGAGGCAGAACAGCTGGGAAGGAGGGCTGCTGCGAGGGCTTGGGCTTGATCCGAGTGTAACGGGAGCTGCAGAGAGTCCAGGAACACTGAGGCTGGGGTCCCACAACAACCTTCCAGGTCAGTGATTCACCAGGACTCGAAAAACTCAGCAGAGCCTTTCCACTTAGGATTCCAGTGTATTGCTGTGGAAAGGGGCAGAGTCCAGGCAGGCTGTGTGGACAGCTCTTTCAGCTTTGGGTCTGCTGTCTCTGAATCCCTAGTTCAGGGTGAATGTCTGAGTCCAGTCCTGGTTTTGGAGGCATCATTGCAGGGCCATGGATCCTCCTTGTCCTACTTGTCCACAATTAGCCTGGGTGCTTGTTCACCCATGAAGGGCTGAGGGTGGGGCTGAAGAGGACACCAGGGCATTGTGCTGGGACACGCAGGAGGGGCCATCGCTGTACCTATAGTGAGAGCTGCATGGTGGAACTGGCGGATACAGCAGGTAGTTGCCAGTGGTGGCTTCAGAGAACTGCCCGGGGCCTCCCTTCTTGAGGGAGACCTGCTGGCCCATGTCCTGGGCCTGTGGAAGTCTCCTCCCTGACACCTCACACTACACAAAGTGTCTGCAGCTCAACTGCCCTCCCTACCATCCCTCCTCACTCAGAACTTTTACCTGGGTGAGATGTCTGGGAGGGTGGGCTCATAGGGATAAGGCCATTCATAAAGTCACCAGAAGTGACTCTGTACCCCTTGGGCCCTCCCTTTGGACTGGGCTGCTCCCAGGAACATGTGCAGGCTGGCCACTTGTGAGAAGAAAGGAGGATGCACCTCATCCAGGCAGTCAGGGCTCTGATTGCAGTGGGCAGTCCTCGGCCTCTTTCACTCTGGCTGTCACCCAGTGAGACCCCAGAGGGGTGCCCCTCTGGGGGCAGCTGTGTCCAATGATTGAAAGGGGCAGCTGGACGGTTGGCTTATGCTGACACATTGGTCAAATGGCAGGTGGTCCAGGTGGCCCACAGCCATCGGGTCAGAGCTGGCTGTTGGCTGACCCAAAGCAGCATCATGGTGGGAAATACCACAGTAGCCTCGGGAGGCACTGACCTGCCAGGACAGGGGTCCTCCTCATGCGATGTGCCCCCTATCTGGATGAGAGTATTTCTCGGTAGTCCTCTGTGTGGCCTGAAGTGGGGTCAGTGCCATGCACCCTGTGGCAGCTCTACGTGGAACCTTGGTGACTTGAGTGGGAGCCCCCTCAGTGATCTCTTTGCCTCCATGGTTCATCGCCTCAAGGGAGGGTGTGTCTTTTACCAGGCCATCTATAGTTTGTTAAATGGCAACACAAACAACCAGGACTTTTGCAAAAGCTCTAGGACAGGAAGAACAGCATTGGGTCAAAGATTTGCCAGCAGACAAAATGTCCTCATACAGCAGGAGCTGAGTGTTGGGGGCAGAGGGCCAAGCTCTGATCCAGCCCCAGGTAGCTGCCAGGGAGCCGCAAGCATGGGAGACGTGTGTTAGAAGCCTTGCTGTGTGGAGGCACCTCAGACCTGTGATAGCCACATTGCCTGGATAGCCACAGAGCAGGGACGACATTGGGCTGGTGACAACCTACTCCCTCTGCCTGTGGCCTGACCCTTTACCCCAGCTAACTTATGTCACACAGGAGGCCCAGAACCTCCTTTCTCCCCAACCTGGAAAGAAACAGACTGTGGGGCTGGGCAGTTACATGCTCCCTGCATGGGCACCCCCCAGGGGTGTCTGTTCCCCATGTTTGAAGCAGGGGATTCCACAGCACACATCAGGGGCTAGGGGCGGAAGCCACAGCTACAGTCCCCTGACTTGGCCTCGAGGCAACACTATCTTCCTGGAGAACTGGCAGCCTTGAGAAGATTCCATCCTTGGAATCCAGGCACCTATGTCTGATAAACCTGTGACGGTCCGACTTCTCCCCCTGCTCGAGGTCCTAGCTGTATGGGATGGGCACATAGGACCTCTAGTCCCTCTCACCCAGGGAGACTAACACTGCTCCTGATCATTTTTCTCTTAAAGCTGTGGAGGTTGGGTGGAGGAGGAAGAAGGGGCCAAGCGTCAGGGATGGAACCATCCCAGAAACACTTCCACAGTGCTTTGGGCTCGCCCAAACCCTAACCCAGGCAGCATGGCCTTTCCTGCTGATGTAACACTCACCTCCCATCACTGTCTGGACTCCATGCCCCTTGGCCCATTGGGGTCTAACTTGCATGGCACTGACCTTTTTGATGGGGGTGTCCACTTAGCAGGACATCTCAAACCTCTCTCCTTGAGGGCTGAATATGTCTGAGGAGGCAGGGACACCTGTCAGAACACACACTCCTGTGGGCCACCCCCTCCTGCTGTCAGCAGTGTTCTACAGTAGATGCCACCCAGGCTCCACGAGTGTGTGCCAGCCATCGATGTCTCCCATGGTACTTTGTGGGAGGTGTCTCCTGCCAGGACCTGCTGTCCATACCTGGTTCTTCACTGGCACCTCAGAAGGAACCCTCCATGCATGCATGTCTGCTGCCTATCCTCATGCCCAGAGTTCTCACTCACTCCTGCCCTCTGCCTACTGGGGTTGATGATGGCCCAACACGGGTTGTAGTGTCTGTTGATATTTTGGAAGAGGACTGTATATGCAAACTCTCCCTGAATGTTGAACAAGCTGAGACCAGTGAACAAGGCAGACCAGTCTAGCTTATCAGTTAAGGAGTTTAACAGCAGACTTACATATAGAAACGCAAGATGGTCAGGTGTCCACCCTTCACCTTCCTGACTGTTTTATAGCCAGTGGGTGGACGGTTGGGTAAGAAGTATTAAATCTAAGGGGAGGGAGACTGCCAGGTGCCAAGAGGGTCTGACATAAGAGCTGGTTAAGAGACAAAGTCAAGGGCAAATTACTCCAGAAGCAGAGCATGAAGCTCCCAGGAGCAGGGGCCAGGAGTCAAGGTGGCCCATTAGCTTTGGTAAGATCAAGCTCTGTCCACATTGTTGGGAGGTGGGGCAACCTGCAACTGAACCAACAGCACCAAGGAGAGAGCATGTCAACTAAGGCCAACCAGGAGGAGACTGCTTCTGAACCCACTTCTGGATGTGCAAGCTGAGGCCACCCACCCAGTGCCTCTCCATTCACAGGCAGTAAGCAGGGTGGGCTTCCTGCCCACCTAACCACACAGTTGGGTTGATATGTCTACCACCAAGTCCGATGGACCTCCCTCGGGTCCTAGTAACTGGCCACCTTCTTTCTCTACTGGAATGATGTCTCTGACAGCATCCCTTTCTGGTCACCAAACTGAGTATCAAGCTGCAAAGTGTTTGCCATCTAGACACAGACACAAGGTGCAGGTCAGAGACAGAAACTGCTGGTCACAGAAGAGTGCAGTGTTTTTGGTAAGTTGCCCTGATCTCCAAGACCAGGGCCAAATGTTAGCTGCACACAGTGGACTGCACTGCAGGAGAGACCCTGAGTTTGAGGAGGGGCTGGGCTTTAATGGAGCTGCTGACACACCTGCCCGTTTGTTCTCCAGAGAGAGAAATACTTTGCGGGCTGTAAGGAAGGAGAGGGCTTTGTTCCTACTGCCCTGGATGCTGCAGGGGTCTCCTTGCAAGAGCACCCTGGACCTGGGTGGGCAGCATGGGAATGCAGGAGAGGCATGGAGAGCTGTTTTCTTACAATAGGATGAGGACTGAGAATGGACTCTTAACCAAGAGGTTTTCTGTGGGGGATGGAAGCTGAGGGGAGGGGCTTGGGGAGACAATGAGAGGGCAGCACTGGAAGCAGGGAGAGAGTAAGAACAACTTTCCTGGAACACAGTACAACACATCGGAGAAGCGGGGTGTGGCTGGAGCCTTTTTTTTTTTTTGTATATGTTAAGGTAATTTTTTGAGGTTCCCTGTGAATTAAAGGTCAAGATGCTGGTTATGAACTGTTGTAATTTAAACCACACATGCAGAGCTATTGTAAAGTGTTTGTTTATGGAATTATATGTATTTATGGAGGAAAGAGTTTATGGAATTATACATATTTATGGAGTGAAAAGTACACATCTCTCCCAGGAAAGAAACACATTATGGGCACAGACGTTAGGTCGGGTGAGTGTTTGGACAAGGGTGATTAAAGAGATGGGGTGTGTCCGAGTGTGTCTGCTACAAGGAGTCATCAGTGCCTAGGAGTTGTCTGGAAGTCACACTTCATTGGCAAGGTGGTTCAGGGTCTGCTTATTGGAATAAGACATCTGTTGCCTTCAGGTAAGAGCTTGCCCTGCAGAGGCTGCACTGTGCACACAGAGGTCTGGAGAAGTGTTCAGGGCTCCTCAGCTTAGCCAGCGGGACCCTCAGCAGGAAGCTTCGTCTGGCCCTTGTGCTTCAGGGCTGCTCTCCACTCCCCATCACCACCTGTGACTGTGACTCCCAGGAAAGCCCAGACAATCATCCCCATGGGGCCCCTCTGTGACAGCCCTCCCTCCTTTCCAGATGGGAAGCCAGTGGAGGTGGACCCTCACCACATTCTCATTGAAGACCCGGATGGCTCATGCACCCTCATCCTGGACAACCTGACCGGCGCTGACTCTGGCCAGTACATGTGCTTTGCAGCCAGCACCGCTGGCACAGCCAGTACCCTGGGCAAAATCCTGGTGCAGGGTAAGCCTGGGAGGGAGGCTGGGTGTAGGGCACCTGGGCGACATCCACTGCAGCAGCCCCAAGGGTGCAGGCATTTGGAAAGAGCTTGTGGGTGCTGTGGCTCCCTGACCCAGGTCTGGGGGCTCACTGTTAGGTGGGGTCCTGCACCTTATGCTATCTCTCTCTTGTTTCTCTCTGTGTATGTCTTCCTCTGTCCCTATCTCTGTCTCTGTGTCTTTCTCCATCTCTCTCTGTCTCCCCTTGTGCCCCATGCCCTGCGGCCCCTCAGTTCCTCCACGGTTTGTGAACAAGGTCCGGGCAGTGCCTTTTGTGGAGGGAGAGGATGCCCAGGTCACCTGCATCATCGAAGGTGTCCCACACCCTCAGATCAGGTGGGCTGGGGTGATGAGGGGGTGGGCCTGCCTGGGGCAGCCACTGCTGTCTGAAAATCAAGGGTGGGAAGCATGTACATGAGGTCTGGATGGGTGAGACAAAAGCTCGGCTTTTTGGAGAACAAGTGGGGGCCTTGGGGCCAGTATGTTCTGACACAGCCCTAGCAGCAGCAAGGAAGACCCTGCCAGCTGGATATGGGCAGGTGGCATTCAAGGGGGTGGGTACTGTAAGGGCACCTGACCAGAGGGATGGGTGAGGGAGGGTCATGAGCACAGGGAACTCGGGAGAGGCCCTAACTGACCACCAGGGTCGGCTTCAGGTGGTACAAGGATGGGGCCCTGCTGTCCCCTGGCGGCAAGTGCCGGACCCTGAGTGAGCCACGCAGTGGCCTACTCAAGCTGGAGATCCAGGAGGCCAGCAAGGAAGACATGGGCTACTACGAGTGCGAGGTGAGGAGGAGTGCAGGAACATGGCTGGGGGCTTGTCATCAATAGCCAGGACACATGATGAGAGAGGGGACACCAGACTCACTGTCACTCACCATCCATGATAACAAAGGGGACACCAGGTTTACTGTCACCCACCAGATGATGACACAGGGAACCGCAGACCTGCTGTCACCGACCAATTGTGAGGTGCAAGCAGGACTCCATAAGGGACCTGGGTAGGGTGTGTCCTCAGTTGTGTGGGACAGTGTGCAGGCTTGGCTCCGCCTGGCTCCATCCTCCTCTGAGATGGTGCTGCTGGCAGCCTGGGGCAGACCAGGATGGGTCTGGCTTCCACGTCAGGTCCTGAGGACACAAAGCATCTTGTCAGCTTGGGCCCTGTTCAATTTGGTTACTCTTGGCCACTCGTGGTGACTTAAATTTAAATCTGTTAAGCTAGCTCTAAGTAAAGATACAGTCCATTTCCCATGTTCAGGGCCCACAAAGCTGCCATTTGGACCAGTGGGAACAGAGAGTGTCCTCCACCATGACGGGACCCTGGGCAGTACTGGGTCCCTTTAAGGATGTGGCAGCCACTCTAGAACTCTGCGGTCAGGCTCTAGGACTCGACACACGGGAGTGGGTGCCCCCATGCTCTAGCCAGTCCTCACATCCCCAAAGAGGTACACATGGCTACTTGGGAAGCTGTGGGCCCTCAGTGGCTTTTGCTGTCTGTCCCACAGCTGGTGAACAGGCTGGGCTCGACACGGGGTGGCGTAGAGCTGGGCCTGCAGAGCTCCACACTACAGGCCGGGAAACAGCACCACCACCGGGAGCATACCACTGCCATGGTGGAAGGTAGGTGCAGCCACTGAGGGTTTCAGCCTCAGCCTCAGCCTCAGCCTCAGCCTGGCTGGATTCTCTGTACACCTGGGCCGGGTAGGGTGAGACCTTCCAATGAGGGTGTATTCCCTGGAGAAGAGGTATCGGGGCTATGAAGGAGCTGCAAGGCCCCAGACTGGGATAGCAGGCGTGTGGAACAGTTGGTGGTGGTCCATAGACCCAGAACCCGGGCAAGGCTGGAGGGGCAGCCCTGGGGTTGGAGACTCAGGACCTGTTTACAATTCCCAAGGCCAGACCTGAGCCTGAGCAATCCGCCAGGCAGAGGCGAATGAGTCCTCGTGGGAGGGGCAGGAGGGGCGGTAGATGGGACAGCTCCACCTAAGGGGGGTCCCTGCCAAGTGCAGAGTGTAGGCTACTGGGTTCCAGCTTGGCTCCCGGGAGAGGCAGCAGGTGTTGGGTCCCTCTACACCAGATCGGCTGTCCATGTTGAGCACAGCCCCTGGCTGCCTCTGGGGTCCTGGTGCTGCCCCTGGGGTCCTTGGAGAGCGAGGGGTGGGCCAGGCTACAGGACGGGCCTCCTCTGGGAAAGGTGTGGTGCTGGGCAGGAAGGGAAGGGCAGAGAGATGTTTCCACTCACATGCATGGTGGCTCCAAGGTCCCAGCTGGGTCTGGCAGGGGATGGCCAGGATGGAGAGGAGGGCAGCTGGCACCTGTCCTGGGCCTGCTCGGACTGAGAGAGCAGCTTTATGGGGCTTGCGGAGCAGGCTGCCACCCCAGGGAGAACTTCTCCCAGTCTGAGCTGTGCCAACTGGAGGGGCTGTCTGGTAAGGTGGTGAGTCTCCCATCCCTGGAGACATGCAGCACAGGCTGGGCCAACAGCTGCTGCAGCTGCAGCTTTCATAGCAGGATGAGTTGAAATATGTGTCCTTCCAAGTTCTGAAAGTTGGCTTCTATGATCTTTGGGCCACTGGATCCGGTGCCTCCCAGGGCCCAATGTCTGGGGGCCACTGTCCATCTGGATCCTCACAGATTCAGGCCACCTTGTGGCCTTGGGGCCTTGGAGGTCCTCCAGGGTCTTGCGGGGACCCTGCCCTCCCTTGTGGGCAGGGGTCCTGTCCCTCGTCCCCCAGAGGGCAGCCTGCACTGGCTGAGCCAGGTCCTGCCTGGAGTCCCCGGGGTGTCTACGGCACTTCTGCATCCTGCTGGGTGGTGTCTCACGGGGATGTGCCAAGCAGGGGCCATGGCCATGGCACGCCCTGTTGGTGGGTGATAAGTGCATCTGACAGAGCCATTCACTTCGCTGTCACCATGGATCTTTTTCTGTCAACATTCCATGACCATGTGCAGGAAATGGGGCTGTGCCTCACTCAGGGAGATGGCCATCCTCATGAACCCTGGTGTTGGAGCCTCCCACCTCCTGCTTCCTAACCCTGTCCTGCTGCTTCATTGTTAACCTGGTGGCCCCGCAGCCAGCTGGCCCTGTGGGGTGGGCACTGCCCCCTCGCTTGTGAAACTGCGCTGGGCTGGAAGCCCTGCTTTGCAAGGCTGCACCCTCCCTGCGGTCACCAGCACTCATGGGGCCCAGGGCCTGTCAGGTGGCAGTCAGGTCAGGAACAAAGTGCGTGGTGCCAGGCCACCACTCCCCAGAGCAGCAGGACAGGCCCTAGCCAGGAAGGGTGATGGACAGGACGCTGTGTCTCTGCTGCTCTGTGCATAGGGTCTGGCTCTCTCTGGGCCCTACTTAGACCACACACATGGCGTTTTGGCTGATCCCACTCTCTCCCAGTGGGTTGCACTCTCTCCAGGAAGCAGCTTACACACACAGACACACACATACACATGCAGGCAGACACATATGTGTGCATACGTGCAGTAAGTATGGCTCCCAAATGTGTGTCCCAGTGTGGCACACACCGACACAAGTAGCATATCAAATTCACACACGCCTAAACAGAGACAAGCTCATATGCTCTCGGTTGCCTAAGGTGGACCTTACTCCACGTGCCATGGTAGCACAGCAGAAAACCTGCAGACCAGGGGCCAGAGGCCCTGTGCCTTAGGCCCTGCTGCCTGAACTTTGAGCCTTCCTTTCAATTTCCCTGCAGGACAGTGACAAGGGATGTTGAGATGTGAGGGTGCTGGTAGCTGTGGAATGCTTGTTGTCCATGTGGGCAGGACCGGGTAGGACATCTGTGTGCCAAGTCCAACCCTGCACAGAAGCTGCAGGGAAAGAGGACTAGATGGTCGGGCACCCTGCTGCCTGGTCCTGTCTCCCTCGAAGGATGGGGACTGCAGGCCCTCTCCCGCTGACTCCAGAGAGGAGGAGAGCCTGGTGGTCCTATTGGGAGATTTAGGTTTCCCAGCTCCCTTGGAGTTCAGGACCCTGATAGGAGCCTGCAGGCTGCTCTCAAGGGACTCCGTGGTCTCCTGCCATGCAGCTCAGATGTGCCTCCTCCAGGACTCCAGTCATTCTCTCCTGGAGACACCTTTGATCTCTAGGATGCTTTTTGTTTCTTTGCATCAGCCATCCTGGTGCTGGTTTGGCTGCTTGCTCACTGTGCAGCTGCAGGCTATTTCTTCTCCTTCTCTAGCCCTCAGTTCCTATGTCTGAAAAGTTAGACTTTGGGACTGACAAATTCCCAGGGTGCCCTAGGCACATGGCTGAAGGAGAAGCTGAGGTTTTTCTGTGTGGGCAGCTTAGGCTGTCCCTGAAGCCCCCGCAATACCCTGAAGAGGAACAGGGGTGCTGCCCTCCTGTGGCACACATTGTTGTCATGCTCCTCGAGGCACACATGGTCACCATTTCAGAGGCAAGGGAGCTGGGGCTCTAAGCAGAGGCAGCCATCCCTGCCACACACTGCCAGGCAGGGCTGGGAGCCAGGGCTCCAAAGCTGAGAGGCTTACCACGCTGCCAGGCCACTCAGAGAGCTCAGCCTGAAGCGCTGGCTGATCTGTAACCCTCGCTATTCCGACTGTTTTCTTTGTAGTCACTGAGCAGGAGACTAAAGTCCCCAAGAAAACCGTCATCATGTAAGTGCAGGCGTGTTCCTAACCTTCCCTCTGACTGCAGTGCCCCCTGCATGCCCACTAACCCACCTGGACCTTGCCTGTGTGGTCTGGCCGCCTGCTCACCTGACTGCCGCCCTTATAGCCTTTGCTTTCCACACAGAGGGCAGCACCTTGCAGAGTCCCAGGCAGCTGCCCTTCCCCTGGGATCATGGCCACCTTCATGCTGCTGACCTCTCTCTTCCATGGCTGCCCTGCCTCTGAGGGCAGACTACCCCCTCATACTTCACAGTGTCGCACCCAGGGCTTGGACCCAGAGTCACACCAGTTGGGGTGGACCTGGGACCAACAGCTGTGTCCCAGGGTGCTAATGGCATGTTTCTGCCCTTCAGCACCCTGGGACCTAGGGCATCACTGTTCAACAGAACTTCCTGTGAAATAGTGCATATTTACATAGCCTCTCATAGCAGCCACTAGCTGCATGCCACTATGGAGCATTTAATAGTGTCTAGTGCAACTGAAGAACTGAATTTTATCTAATTTTCACTAGTTTGATTTTAATTAAGATAGTGTAATCACAGTAGACAACACAGCTCTAGGGACCTTAGAAGTCTCCAGGCCCAACCCCCACATTGGGAAGATGATGAAACAGGTTCAGAGAAGAGAGGAGTGTTGGTTAAGGTGGCTCATGATTAAAAGCTGGCTGAGAACCCATTTCCCTGGTGCCACACCCACTGTTCTTCCTCATCCTTCAGTGCCTTCAAGGCTGAGGGAAAAGACACATGGCTATTCATAAATGAATAGCACAAGAGGTCCAGAGCTAGCTGAACCCACTGAAGCAGGGTTAGTGTTGGCCTGGATACCCCGAGAGGATTTCCAGGAGGAGATGTGTGCAGGTGGAGGTGGTAGAAGAGTTTTCCAGAGCTGGGAGGCAAGAATGACTGTTTTCCCAAAGGCCAGGCGACAAGAACTCCGGGGTGGGTAACCTCCTGGCCCTCTTAAGGGGCCGACCGTTGGTCACATCTCTGGAGAATCCCATGTTCAGACATTTGATGAGATCCTGGGTTGATCTTTCCTTGACCTACTTCCTCTTCCCACAAAGCAGGCCGCGCCCCACAGCAGAAGGGTAGGCAATGAGCACCCCATGGCTGGCACTCCACAGCCTGACCCAGATCAACTCCACACTTCACCCTGGAGGGAGTGCTGTTCTTGTTTACATTCGATGGAGACAAACGGAGCAGCAGAGGTGGGGCCAGACGGCCCTAGGGGAGGTATCAAAGATGACCCATGCCAGTGGGAAGCTGGATGAGGCGGCTCCCAGCCCTCAAGTTCATTGTGTTCCAGGCTCCTGGAAGTTGCCACCCATGCCCTGCAGGAAGTGTGGCCCTTCAGCTTGAAGAGAGGAGAGGGGCAACTGCCTGGCCCTGCATGCCCCCGCCAGGGGCACACTGCACCAGGAGGGACAATGGGGGGCCAAGAGAACCAGAAGGAAACTGGCTTGGAGAGACAGGACTCCACTGCTGCGGGGTACCCCCATGCTGTGCCAGTGGCCTCAGAGCAGGAGGCCCACATGCCCTCATGGGGGCAGCAGTGAGCCCAGTAGAAGGGGGTGGCTTCTAAAAAAATCTTTACTGGAGAATTTGAGAGAGAGGAAGGGCAAGAGAGAGACAGACAGAAGACAGATGTTGATGTGGGAGAGAAATATCCATCAGTTGCCTTCTGCATGTTCCCTGACCAGGGATTGATCCTGCAAACTTATGGTGTGTAGGATGACACTCCAATCAACTGAGCCACTGGCCAGGGCTGCACCAGGAGGGGGTAGCATTCGGAGGAGTGAGCCAGCATCCCAGCTGCACCTGACTCCCTGTCCTATCTCAGACTGAGGCCTGAAGATAGGGCCCAGCCCAGGTCCTCCCAACATTCGCACCTCTGGGCCTGAGTGTGAGGCTGGAAGGCAGGCCTTGGCCCTGAGCAGGCCACAGCCACACACCCCAGTTTCCCATCAGTTAAGTGGGGATAGTATTTCCCCTTTGCCAGGTGAGGGCTGGAGGGGCAGGACCTGTAACTGCTGCACACCCTGAGGGGTGGCCACACATCTCAGGCCCTGCCTAGGTGTCACTGTTCCTGGGTGCAGCTCCGAGCCAGACAAAAGTAAAGCTGGACAGAGAGACAGCACCTTAGTCATGGCAGGCAGCTGACAATAGCACTGAGTTGTCACCATCCTCATGTCAAGTCTTTCTGCCTGGGCCTGAGAGGAAAGACAGGGCCCAGGACGGCTTTCTGTTACTCAGCCCATCTCTGTTTCCTGCCTGTCACTCACTGCATCCTTAGTGCCCAGCCAGCTCAGTGGTACTGGATGGTAGGGGAAGACCTGGCTGGCTGGCAGCAGGCTTCTGACTGTTGGTCTGGGGCAAGTTTTGAGCCTTTTTTAGCCTTGTGGAATTAGGTCAGACCTGTCCCCCAGTGCTGCTGCAGAGTCCCCAGTCAGCACCCCATGTCCACTCGCATGCACCCAGCCTTCAGTTCTGCCTCCTCTCCGCTGCTGTCCCCGATTTTGGGAGACACGGCCCAAGAAGGGGAAAAACTAGTCCGAGGTCGCAAAGCCTATGACAGCAGAACCACATTCTGAGCCAGGTATCCTTGCCTAGCATCATAACCCAGATCAAGAGGCCAGGAACACAGGCTGCATGCCAGGGCTCTGACAATCCACACTGCACCACCACCTGCGGCATCAACTGCCCAGTCTGTCCCTGCCCTCTGAGAGCTTACTGGGGAACACGCCCTCCCACAATCCAAAGCACAAAACACTGGTGGAATGGACAGGGAGGGCTGTGGGGCATTACCTGTCCATCAGCTCTTTGAGGAGGACTGGCATCTCCCAAATGGGGTCACTATTAAAGGGAGGGAACACTGGCCCAGAGGAACACTGCAGACTGGACTTGGTCTGGGGTTTGGGGGCACCGGTGTGATGTAGCGATGTCTCAGCTCCTGTTCGGAGGTCCTCACACCAGAGCCTCTGGTTGAGCAGATGAGACTTTGTTTCTTTGGTTCTCTGCTGGAAGTTCTAGAGACTGGGCTCAGGTGCACATGTAGGAGCTTGTGCAGTCTCACCATTTGCTTGCTGGCACACTAACCTGAGCTCTCGTGCTGGCTTTGTATGTGCGGTGGCATGGGTGGCAAGCTGGGCTACAGTCTCTGTGCCATCCCCTCTTGGCCCTCTCCCTGCAGAGAGGAAACCATCACCACCGTGGTGAAGAGCCCCCATGGCCGTCTCCAGTCCCCCAGCAAGTCTCCCTCCCTCTCACCTTCCCGCCGCCCTGCCAGTCCTTCCAGGCCAGGCCTGTCAGCCCCTGAGCTGCTGCACTCACCAGGGGCTGGCCAGCTCTGCAGGCCAGGGGTGGAGCCGGGCTGGAGGCCCACCATACCCATGCTGTATGTGACAGAGCCTGGAGCCCACACGCCGGTCCTGCCCAAGGGCACTGGGCCCCTATCCAAGTGGGTGGAGGTCGAGGAGACCATTGAAGTCCGGGTGAAGAAAACAGGCCCAAGAGGTGCATCTCCAGCCAGAGAGGTGGCCAGCAGTTCGGCGGGGTTTCTCTTCACGCTGCCTGGTGGGACCCCAGGAGGAGACCCCAACACGAACAACTCCAACAACAAGCTGCTGGCCCAGGGGTCCCTGCCCCAGGGCAGAGTCTTCTGTGTGGGCGCTGGACTGGAGAGCCCTGAGCTGTCCCCTCCTGGGGCCGCTGAAGAGGAAGCCCCTCTGGAGGTGCAGGATGGGAAAGGTGTCTGCCTGACAGAGGAGCCCCTAAGAGCCCATGACCTTCAGGGTTATGACCCCAAGATTCTCACACACGATGGGTGTGTGGTGACACTGGCTGACCTGGAGGATTACGTGCCCCGCGAAGGGGAAACCTTTGGCCGCAGCAGCCCCATGACCAGTACTTCTGATGACCCACCCTGCGAGGTCTCAGTGCTCCAGAGAGAGATCCATGAGCCCGTTGTGGGGCAGCCCATCCTGCTCAATGTGGGACTCCCACTGGGCCCCCACAGCCCCCTTGGTTTCTTCAGCCATCTCTCCCAGTTGGGGGCTCCATCAGGGCCTCAGGTCTGCGGCCATCCTGGCGCCTCCTGTGTGCGGGAGACCTGGGCTGAGGGCCGCACACCCTGGACGCGGTCCTTCCGCACCCAGGTGCATCGCTCTGCAGACAGTGGTCAGAGCAGCTTCAAAACGGAGGTTTCCACCCAGAGGGCCAGCTTCGGGACAGTGGGAGGGACAGTCACCCTGCACCTTCGTCAGGACAGAGATGAGGGCCCCAGCCCCTCCCAGGGCTGAGGTTGTGGTCGTGGTCAAGGGCACAGGCAGCTGGGGGGTTGAGACAGGGACTCTCTTGGAGCCAGGAAACTGCTGTTAGGGCTGTTGGCTGCTGTGGCTGCACAGGGGCAGCAGAAGGAGAGGCCTGGCTTTGAGGCCTAGGGCCTGGCCTGGCACCTGCACCCACCTGCTTCACAGCTGTCCTGTGTTTGGGGCTCAAGAGAGAGGCCTGAAGCCAGCACCTCAGGACATATGCTCTGACCCTGCCATTGTTCTCCAGCAATTCAGGACTTGAGCTGCCATCCTCCCATCAGGTGCTTCCTACCTCATAGGGGGTCTCCAGCTGAGGACACTGTATACACAGCTGTAACCCACATTATCGCAGTTCTGTGGGAGCAACAGGGAGATCAGCTCTGGGCTGTGTCCCACTTTGTTTGCTGCAGCACAGTCCCGCCCCATGCGAAGGTGCTCCGTGGGGGCTTCCCTGAGGGCACGTCTTCCCCATGGACATTTTTCTCAGCCTCCAGGAAGGCCGGCTGAGGCCCGCTGGGGCCCATGCTGCAGACCTCTTGGGCCTCCCCTGCAGAGTGGGCTGGAGTCTGTAGGTGGGAAGCAGCCCCTGTTAGTTAACTCCATGATGATAATAAACTGGCTCCTGTACCCCATATTCTGCTCCTTCTTTCTTCTTCCAGTGGCTCTGGCAACTTGGCCAGGAGAGGTCCTCTAGGCTGGGCCCTCTGCTGGCAGCTATGGGTGGGTCCTGGCCACCCTTGGGTCCATGGGTGGGGGTGGGACAGCTCGTCATTCCAGCCTGCTAGCACTTGGGCTGAAGGGCTGGTTGCCAGTGCACATAGTATGCCTGCCCATGGTGGTGGTTCTCAGCCTGCCTTGGGTGAGCAGGCCTTCCTGGCCCTTGTGCAGCTGGGCTGCTGTCAGGACATACAGCGGGGGTATGATGTGTGTGGGGTCCTCCTTGGGATGGGAAAGGACAGGGTGGATGCTCTGATGTGGGAGAGGGTCTTGGGGCAGGGGAGGGCTGTAAGCCAGGGACCTGCTGGGAATGGAGCTGTGGGCATGACTTGGGTACACTTGTCAGGCCTCAGTGATGCTACCCAGGGCTGGCAGCCAGGTGCAGGAAAGGACTGCACCTGGGGCTGAGGGCAGGGAGGGTCCAGCGGTTCCTTTGGGAAGGGAGGCCAGGGCAGGGGCCAGATGAGGGTGTAGTGACCTGGGTCCAGTCAGGCTGCACTTGGAGGGAAGGGCAGATAGGCCTTCAGGTGGAATCCCCTCCACAGCCGAGGACGGGGCTACCATGGGAGGGCAGCAAGGGAGCCCACTCCTGTGGACCCCCAGGCCCCTGACTTGGTGTCAGACTGCAGGCTTCCCATATCCTGGTGTCCAGAGTGAGCCAAGGGGGAGGCCAGTGTGCGATGAAGGGATGCAGAGAACGAAGCCTGAGGACAAATGGGGCACAAGGCAGGTATCCAGGCCCAGCTGCCCTGGGAGGTGACCTCCACGGCTCTGCATTCACTCCCCTGAGCACCCTGTCCACCCACTCCCAGGCCCCTTTCTCTGTCAGGGTCCCACTGCCTGTGCCTCCTGGGAGAGTAGTGGTGGGTAGGTAGAGCAGGCGGTGGGAAGGGCAGCCCGGTCAGCTCCCCTGGACATATTTGAGGATTGAGATGGGCTTCCTAGAGCCCCTCCCTAGGCCCAGGCCATACCTCACCCTTACATGCTGACCCACTTTTCCCACAGGTGCTGCTGTCCCACCCCCAGCTTCCCTGGAGCAAGAGGACCAGGACATCAGGTCTCTCCAGAGGACGCTGATGGGCCCTGAGGCTCCAGGAACCTCTGCAGCAGACCACACCAGCCCAATCCCTAGGGGGCCACTTGCTCTCCAGGAGGCCAGCCCCCAGCTCCTGTGCACAAAGGCTGCACATGAACCCAGTGAGGAGCAGCAGTGGGCTACTGCAAAGTACCCCCTGCTGTCAGAACCCCCTCCTCTGTGCTAACCCCAACCTTAGTCCTCATGGGTGCCCATCCCATTGGAATGAACTGGCAGAACCCTGGGGACCCAGGCATCGCTGGAGGTCCTGGGCAAGACCCACCCCTCTCGCAAGCTATCTATGAAACTAGGCAGGGGATAGTTCGGGGAGGTTCTGCCCACCCTGAACACATCTGTCCTGCGTGTGAGAGGCCTGCCAGTTCAGACCCCTGGCAGACAGCCTGGGCACCCGAGGCTTCAGGGCAGGCCAGGAGGAAGGGGAAATTGGGGGAGGAAGAGGAGAAAGCGGGGACACCTTTCACCTGACAGATGTGGTTGCAGGGAGGCTGCCAAGGCTCCTGCATCCCTTTGTGGGATGGGGTCGGGGTTAGGGGCTAGGCAGCTCAGGGCTGGTGACCCAGGCTACCAGCTGGGACAGGAGGGTGCCCTGGAGTAAGTGCATGTGTGGCAGGAGCCCAGGTTTGGGGGCACAGACCCTGCACCCTGCTCAGCCTGTGCTCCCACCCTCTGGGCCCTGGAGGGTGGTGCAAGGGCACCTGGTGGTGGACAGCCCCAGCCCCACCCCAGCTTCTGTTTCACTTGACTCTGGCCTCTCCCAGCAGAGCCCAGGAAGGTGCTGCAGTCCCTTCACCCTACAAGCCAGGGTCAGGGCTTGGAGCCTCTCTCCATGGCACACGAACAAACTGTTCCCATCAGGTAATGTCCCTGGCATGCTAGGAGGGACATTCCATGAGGGACATCTGGGGGTGGGGCAAGAGGCTCACAGTACCCCAGGACATTCCTTGTCAGCCCCACTCTTGGGTGAGAGGTGTTGAGGCCCCTGGCTCTACATTCCTTCCCAAATCATCTGCTGCAGCCCCAGGTGAGGGTGCGGCAGGGACCCAACTTAGCTCAAGGGTCAGTGCCCACCCCCAGCAGTAGGTTGGCAGGCAGACAACTCATCCTGCTGCCTGGCTCCAGGGTGGAGACCACAGCCTGGCCAGAGACAGGGGCCGTGGAGCTCTGGGATGTCTGCAGCCACGTGTTCACAGAGACCACACACCGGACATACGTGTACCAGGCCGGCGACGCGGGGGCCACAAGTAGGTTGCGTATGTGACCCTGTGCCCTCTGCTGGGTGACACTTGCACAGGGGCGCCATCTGATGTGTGCCAGCCCTGCTGTGGCCACCTCTGCTGCCCTCAGTCCCTGAACCACCTCAGAGGGCTTTGCTGGGAAGGGAGGCAGGCAGCAGTGAACTGGACAGCCTTTCTGTGGCCTATGTTAGGATACTCTGCATGCCCTGGCCCTGGAGAGCCGGGGTTCAAGCAGGAGAGGCGGCACTCTGATGGAAGCAAGTACTTCCTAACCGTCAGGAACCTGGGTGGAATCAGGAGGGGGTCACCTTCACTTATGAGACAGGTGGACTCTGTCACCCTGGGGGTATCTGAGGGCCTTGCTATTCACCTGGGACATCAGGATGTACCTAGAGTCCCTGCCAGCCCACCGAGGCCTCGGTGACACTGGCCCCAGCTCACAGACTCAGTGCAGTGTGGGCTGCAGTGGATAGCCAGTCTGTGCAGCCTGGACTCCTCCCCACGCGTTCCCTCCCCCACCCCCAGGGCCCCCATCCATGCAGGTCACCATCGAGGATGTGCAGGCATGGAAGGGCAGCACAGCGAAATTCCAGGCTGTCATTGAGGGTAACCCGCAGCCCACAGTGACCTGGTATAAGGTAGGGACGCGTGGGGGGTGGGGAGCTTATGCGTGGAGGAGGAGTGTATGAAATCCCCACCAGACACTCTGTCGCTCACTGAAGGCGGGGTGGGCCCCAGTGCTGGATCCCAAAGCTGGGCTCATGGTCACCCCACTGCCTGTGCCTCCAGGACAGCATCCAGCTGGTGGACAGCACATGGCTCAGCCAGCAGCAGGAAGGGACAACCTACTCCCTGGTACTTAGGAATGTGGCCCAGCGTGATACCGGTGTCTACACCTGCCTGGCCCAAAATGCTGGTGGCCAGGTGCTATGCAAGGCAGAGCTACTGGTGCATGGGGGTGAGTTAGGGGACCTCTCCCAGGCCCGATCCTGGCTCCATGCGGGTGTGGGGATCTGTGGGCTCCTATAGGCCCAGGCACTATGGAGTTGGGGAACAGCAGGAGGGGTGGGGATCTTTGTCCACACTGATGGCTGACTGCTCCCTGGCTGCAGGGGACAGCAACCTGGACCTAGAGAAGCAAAGCTATCGAAGAAAACTGCACTCTTTCTATGAGGTCAAAGAGGAGATTGGGAGGTACCCTGCCAGTCTGCCCCAGGAGCCTCACCCCCTAGCCCGCCTAGCCCTGAACCCTGGCTTCCCAGGGTCCCCAACCCAGGAACCCCCAGCCCCCAGGGAACCCTGCTTCCTGGGAACCCCACTTTTCCAAGGCCACCCCTGAGTACTCTCTGCCTACTTCCCTCCCCGCCCCCAGAACTTTGCCACCCCCCGCCCCAGGTCTCTCAGAACCCTGGCTTCTCAGGAGTCCCACCAGCTCAGCAACTCCGTCCCAGGGAGCTCGAGTACTGGAAGGCCCCACTGACATCCCATGTCCCAGAGTACCCTCCCATCTCCAAGAGGTCCCACCTGGGAGCCCCACCTTTGGAAGCCCTTGCCTCCCCAGTACCCACTCTCCATAGCCCCTGCCCATCTGGAAACCCCACCTGCCAGGAACGCTGCCCCCATCTCCCTCTGGGCATGATCTTAGGAGTCTAGCATGGGGTCCCCTCTTCCCAGGGGTGTGTTCGGCTTTGTGAAGAGAGTGCAGCACAAGGGCAACCAGATGTCCTGTGCTGCCAAGTTCATCCCCCTACGGAGCAGGACACGTACCCAGGCTTACCGGGAGAGAGACATGCTTGCGGAGCTGAGACACCCGCTGGTCACTGCGCTGCTGGACCAGTTTGAGACTCGAAAAACTCTCATCCTTGTAATGGAGTTGTATCCAGCCCTCAGCCCCAGGGGACGAGGAGGCTGGGAGCCCCAGGAGGGCAGGGGACCGCAGAGGTGTGTAGGGCCTGTGGCTCGAGGTCTTCAGCCCTGTACTCCTCCTGAGGCAGCCAGCTGGGCCTCCCGTGTCCCTGTCAGGATGCTGTGCGACTAACCAGCCCAGACATGGCAGTCTTCAGAGCTTGCTGCCCCTTGAGCCAGGAATTTGGTCAGGCCCCTCCCATGCTCTATGTGGCCTCTGTCCAGCAGGAGGTCATACTACTTAAATGGCAGTCCCAGGTCCCAAGCACTGGGGCTCTTACATTGCCCACCCAGGCTTCAGGGAGGGGCATACCCTTTCCCTGCCCCTCTGGGTCTCACCTTACCACTTGCTGCCAGGCCGAGAGTCTCTGGGTGTCACAGTGCTTGCCACACCCCACCTCGTGCAGAGAGGAGAGGACACCTCCACTCCAACTCTGTGGCTGGCCACTGGCCTCAGCTCCTCTCCTCAGGGTCTGTGTCCCACATACCCTCCTCAACCTGGAAGACCCACCACCCCAGCATGGACTGCACTGTCCCCTAAGATAGCACTTGCCATGGGGTATGGAGTGGGTGGGTTCCTGAACCGCAAGCTTTCCTTAACCCGAGTCCCAGGTGCTCCTCAGAGGAATTGCTGGACCGCCTGTTTAAGAAGAGTGTGGTGACAGAAGCAGAGGTAGCTCTGCAGCCTGAGCTGTCTGCAACCAAGAGGCTTGCATGTGTGCCCCTGACAGGGCTTGTATTCCCCCACCCCAACTGCCTGCCCTAGCAGACCCAGCTCAGAGAACTTTCGGAGGTCACCAGGACCTCACGAGGTGTCACTGCTCCTCAGTCAACTCTCAGAGCCCTGTTAGCCAGGATCACAACTTACCTTTCCTAGCCTGCACCTGGCCAGTGGGCCAACCCTCACCTACGGTTGAGACATCAAGCTTCCTGCTTTGCTCAGACTACTTTACATACCCAAACCCTCCTCACTGTCTGGGCCCAGGGGAATCCTCACGCCCAGGCATGTGGGGCTGGGGAGTCCCTGACTATACTGCCTGTGGGTCGGTCCCAGGTTCACAGGGAGTGAGGGGTAGATGGGAGCAGAGCCGGGAGGAAGGTGGTGGGGCAGGCAGAGACGGGCTCTCTCACTTGAGCAGCGGCCTTTGCTACTGCAGGTCAAAGTCTACATCCAGCAGCTGGTGGAGGGGCTGCACTACCTGCACAGCCATGGCATCCTCCACCTGGACATAAAGGTACTTGCCCCACCCACCCTGTGCCCCCAGAGCCCAGGAGGGGCCGGTGGGAGCTTGCAGGCTGGAAAGGCACAGGCCCACCACTTCCAGCTTTAGGATGTGCTCACTTTGTGGGGGAAGCTCACTACTTTACCAGCAGCCCCTTCAGGTGGAATGTGGCTGTGATAGAGCAGAGGCTGTCCCCAGATGGTACTGAAACCACCTGCTCCCAGGGCAGCCCCCTGTCCTCCCTCGCTGGCTTCTCTATCTCCATGAGACAGCCCCTTACAGACTCCCTAGTGTCACCCCCGAGACCTGGCAGCCCCAGGAGATACCTCTTCACTTCGAAGCCTCACCCACTTCCTGACTGCCCCTCAACAGCCCCCCAACATCCTGATGGTGCATCCTGCTCGGGAAGACATTAAAATCTGCGACTTTGGCTTTGCCCAAAAGATCACCCACACGGAGCCGAAGTATAGCAAGTATGGGTCCCCTGAGTTTGTGTCCCCTGAGATCATCGAGCAGAACCCTGTCAGTGAGGCTTCTGATATCTGGTGAGTGGCTGGGCCCCCAAGGACAAAGCTGTTATGCCAGCGCCTCCTCCCACTCTCTGCCTTCCCTCCTCTCTTGGCTCCCACCCACCTGGTGTCCGTCACCTGCGGGCCAGGCCTGGGATGACTCACAATTGTGGTTTTGTTCCCACAGGGCTATGGGGGTCATCTCCTACCTCAGGTGAGCAGACCCTGGCACCTGCCAACTGCCTCCTCAGAAGCCAATCCCAGACCCCCCCAGCAGGCGCACAGGAGGTCACAGGCACTGCTGGCCCTCCCCAAAGACCCAAGGCCCAAGGGGCAGCTATTTTGGGAACAAGCCGTGGCCAAGCTCTGATAAGAGGTTTTTGCCCAGCAATTTTCACACACACCCTGTCCCAGAGCCCCCCTTCTGGTTGTGAGTCACAGCCAGTGCCGAGCTATTTCTCCATATGGTTGGGTTGGTTTGCCCTGAGGGTGCCACTGGTGGAGACTTAGGCTGCATCTCGTCTCCAGGTGGGGCCCTGCTCCCACCTCAGGCTTAGACCTGGTGCCCACTCCTGGCTCATGCTTAAGCCCCATCCCAGGCCCAGGCTGGATCTCTGGGCAAGTGTGAGACACTTGCTGGGATTCTGAGGTTGCTGAGAGGCCATCCCAGCCAGAGCTCTGACCAGCAACTCCATGGGACCCAGAAATCCAGGATCACATCTGAGTGCTGAACACTCCCTGTGCTTTCAGCCTGACCTGCTCGTCTCCATTTGCCGGCGAGAGTGACCGAGCAACCCTCCTGAACGTGCTGGAGGGGCGGGTGTCCTGGGGTAGTCCAGTGACTGCACACCTCAGCCAGGATGCTCAGGACTTCATTAGGGCTGCCCTACAGAGAGCCCCGGAGTGAGTGTGCCTGCCCTCCCCGCCACCCACCCCCATTCACTCAGGGGGCCAGGTGACCCCTGGCCTGACCCCCAGCTTGGTATCCCCACAGAGCCCGGCTCAGTGCAGCCCAGTGTCTTGCCCACCCCTGGTTCTTGGTGAGTAGGCTGAATCCAGCAGGCCTGGCGAACAGGGAGGGGAACTGAGGCTAAGAGGGGTGAGTCTTACCTGGCCCTAGGCTGTACCAGGGTCTCACCTGACATGGCTTTCTCACCTGGGCCCCCAGAAGTCCCCACCTGCTGAGGAGGCGCACTTCATCAACACCAAGCAGCTCAAGTTCCTCCTGGCCCGCAGTCGCTGGCAGGTGAGCCCAGCTGTAGAGAGGGGGCATGACACCAGAGGCATATGCACAAGAGGCCTGGGGGCAGGCGAGGGAAGCTAGGCCCAGGGAGCTGGCGATGGCTTCCCCCAGGCCTGGGAGGGTAGGGAATCAGGGGCGGAGCACCCTTCTTTCAGGGTCTGTGCCCCCTGAGCTGCCAGGATAGGGCAGGGCTGCATATGCTTCCAGCCTGGGTGGGGACACACCATAGCCCTGGGGTGCCAGGGGTGAGGAGGCCCCCCTCTTCTGGGTTCTCCTTGGGGGCACACTAGGAGCTAAAGGGCAGCATGCGGCTGACGCCCCACCCCTGCACCCCCAGAGCTCCCTGATGAGTTACAAGTCCATCCTGGTGATGCGCTCCATCCCGGAGCTGCTCCAGGGCCCGCCAGACAGCCCGTCCCTTGGAGTGGCCCGGCACCTGCCATGTGGCGCCGGCACCTCTTCCAGCAGCACCTCGTCCTCCGACAACGAGCTGGCACCCCTCACCCGGGCCAGGTCGCTGCCACCCTCTCCTGCGGCTCACTCCCCCCTTATGCACCCGCGGGGTTTCCTGCGTCCATCTGCCAGCCTGCCAGAAGAGGCTGAGGCCTGTCTTCCCATGGAGGCAACACCTCTGCCTGTGGCGCCTGGGGGCTCAGAGCCCCCAGTTGCCCCAGGCTGTGTGCCCCGGCAGAGCATTATCCACAGCCTGTTCTACCAGCAGGCAGGCAAGAGCCCCAAGTTCGGGGGCCTGGCCATGGGCAGCAGACGGAGGCACCTCCTCAAGGGTGGCTACTTTGCGGGCTCCCTGCCTGGCCTGCGAGAGCCACTGCTGGAGCACCAGGCACTGGAGGAGAAGGCCACCCAGGAGGAACAAGCTGCCCTGATGGCCAAGGCACCCTCCTTCGAGACTTTCCTGAGGCCGCCTGGTGCCAGCACCCCTGGAGCCCCCTGCCGCAGCCATTCCCTGGATGTCGACTGTGCAAGTTCTGCCACCCCCTCCACAGAGGCCTGCCATGAGGGGCAGTGCTTCACCCCTGCTCTTTGGGGCCAGCAGGTGGCCCTGGGAGGAGAGGATGTGCCCAGAGCGGTCAAAGATGCCATGGAGAGGGCGTCTCCAAAAGGAGGGGGACTGTGTTCCTCCACTGGTGGGGGTCCTGGCTTTGCTGAGCAAGAGGGGTCGTCCCAGGACAGCCGTGGGGGGCAACTAGCCCCTTTCTGTCACCCCCAGTGGGGTCCATCCCCCAGGAAGGGTTGTGATGCCCCGGCGGCAGTTGCCTCCCAAGGTCCTGGTGCCTTCCCTCCAGGGCACTGCCTGGAGGCTCCCTCAGCAACCCCGAGACCTCTCTTCTCTGGTGAACTCCAGGCTCCCTTCTCCCCAGCTCAAGCAAGCCTCCAGTCAGGCTCTAGGCGGGGGCTAGAGGCCACCCCTCTCCCTGGGAGGCTCAATCTTTCCAGCTCTCCAGGGCTAGCCTCCCCATCTAGCGCAGAGCCTAGCCTGTCCCTGGACACCGAGGCCCTGGCCCAGGGGACGGAAGACCTATGTGAGTCTGAGCCCAGCCCACCTCGGCCTCAGGAGCAGGCGACCTCACGCAAGTTCTCCCTTGGGCACCGTGGAGGCTACGCAGGGGTGGCCGGCTACGGCACCTTTGCCTTCGGTGGGGATGCGGGAGGCATGCTGGGACAAGGGCCCCTATGGACCAGGATGGCCTGGGGTACCTCTCAGTCCTTGGAGGAACAGGATGAAACAGGGGATCAGAGCCCACACCACCAGGCCAGTGTGGTGTCCCTGCCAGAGGGTCATGCAGTTCCCACAAGGGCCTCCCCAGAGTTGACCTTGTGCGAAGACTTCAGCTGGGGATCCCAGGTGTCACTGGTACAAATCCAGGACCTGTCAGGGGACACAGAGGCAGCTGACACTGTGTCTCTGGACATATCAGAGGTGGAACCAGCCTACCTCAACCTGTCGGACCTATATGACATCAAGTACCTCCCCTTTGAGTTCATGATCTTCAGGAGGATCCCCAAGCCAGACCTGCCACCCTCCCCAGCATCTGAGGCCAGGGAGGAGCCGGCTGAGTTCCCAGAGGCCCCGTGGCCCTGCCAGGGCCTCCGTGCCAGCCTGGAGATCAGAGAGGAGCTGGAGGACACAGGGACACTGCTCAGGGAGGCAAGCAGCAGCAGGAAGCGCAGGTGGTCACCCCACTCCAGGGGCCTCCTGTGCTCCCCCTGGAGGCAGGCACTGCTGGAGGAGCCAGTGGAACTGGGGCTGCATCAGAGGATGAGGGCCTCCATGGCCCATATCTCCCGCCTCCTGAGGGGCAGGCCTCAAGGTGACTCCCCTACCCCCACCACAGAGGCCGCTGGGCTCAGCCAGGTGGGCCCCTCTGTACCTTGGGGCATTGTGCGCCCATGCCCAAGAGCCACAGCTCAGGTGCCCACCTGACATAGGAAGCCTCCTCCTGTCCTGTCCCTGTGCTGCCCACACCTCAGGCATGCAGGGGCTTCTGTTTCCAAGGTCACCTTCTTGGCTTCCTCCCCTCCCATGTTCATCTGAGACCTGTGTTGAGATCTGAGCTGCTACAGGGGTTACAACCCTGTGGAGATCAAACCAGGACCAGTCTTCTTGACTGCACCCCTCTCACTGACTGTGCCTGACCCCAGACCTTGGCCACCCTCCTGGGCACCTGCACCCCTTACCTGCCTGAAGTGGCCCTACCCAGGATAGGCTGATGCTGACAGGCTAGGGAATGGGTGGCCTCACAGTAGATTTAGCTTGTCCCCCACAAAAAAGAAAAAAAAATCCCCTGGGTCCAGGCTTTTTAGCCAAATGGGAATCACGCAGTGGGTAGAGAGTAGCCCCAGAGTCCTCCCATGCTCCCAATGGTAGTGCCAGGGGGCCAGCTGCCAAAAGGAGCCAGACCCTTGATAGGACCTCTCTCCATCCCTTCTCCCTGCAGGTCCAGAGAAGGAGGGGCCCCCCAGGAAAAAGGCAGGCCTGGCTTCCTTCCGGCTATCGGGCCTGAGGAGCAGAGACCAAGGTGCCTGGGGCTGGGACGCCTGCTTCCCAGGGGGCATGGCTGCGGGGAAGGGGAGCCCCTCCACAGTGCCTGACCACCAATGGCAGCAAGCTAAAACCCACAGTAGCTTCAGCCCAGATTGGGGGGTGGGGCTCGACTCCCTGGCTATAGGGACTGAGCAGTCCTGAAGGCCTTTATGAAGGAGGTGCTAGATGAGGATGGGCTGCTCTCTAGTACCCCACCTTATACTCCACCTCTCTTTTCTAGCGCCATCTTTCCTAAGGGAGCTTGTAGATGAAACAGTGGTCCTGGGCCAGTCTGTGACTCTTGCCTGCCAGGTGTTGGCCCAGCCATCTGCACAGGCCACTTGGAATAAAGGTAAGGAGCTATCCTGGTGTGGGGGAGGGGGTGAGGGTGGGAGGACTGTGGGTGCTGCTCCTTGAGGTCATGGCTCTCAACATACAGAGGGAAACAGGCCTAGAGAGGGTGGGGCCTGGGTGTTTTGAGCTGTCCCCAGGCCTACTCTATCTTGCTGCAGATGGGGCCCTCTTGGAGAGCAGCAGCCGCCTCCTCATCTCCTCCACGCTCAAGAATTTCCACCTTCTGACCATCCTGGCAGTGACTGCTGAGGACCTGGGTGTGTACACGTGCAGCATGCGCAATGCGCTGGGCACAGCAGCCACCACAGCTGTCCTCCAGAAGGCAGGTAGGTGGGCCTCACCAGGCCTTCTCAGTGGGGACAGAGAGGCCACTCCAGGCTATCATTGCCTCCCCGGGGTTTCCAATGGGGCAGACAGGCTTAGCTCTTAGACCCCCAACCTGATCCCTAGGGGGCACCAGACCTCCAGTGGCCAACCTTAGGTGCCCTGCTCTGCCACTCTGACAGCTGAGACATCTCTGACCAAAACCTGGGGTGGGCAAGGGGCTGTGATGAGGGCCACTTCACGGGGCTCCTGAGCATGAACCAGATGAGAGAAGCCTGTGGTCAGGCAGGCAGACACCTGCTGGGCTCTCTCTCCAGGAGAGTTACTGGGTCCCTCTACCAGGCAGTACTGGAATGGGACCCTGGAATCTATTGGACCAGGGTGGGGTGGGCTCAGGGCCTGGCAGTAGGGTTCAGGGGTGTGGATGAGGGCTCAGAGGTACATGAACTGCTCCTGGGAGCTGACCTCAGACCTCTGACCATGGGCCCTGCAGAGTGCCCCCCATCCTCCCCACGCCCAGACATTGGGGAAGTGTACACAGATGGGGTGCTGCTGGTCTGGAAGCCTATGGAATCCTGTGGCCCTGTGACCTACATCGTGCAGTGCAGCCTGGAAGGTAGGGCTGTGCAGGTGTCCTCACCCCCTGGGGGCTCTGTAGCTAGTGGGGAGAGCACCTGGCCACTCTGTGCTTCTGGAAACCCGTCGGGGAAGAGTCTGGTCCCCTCTGTGCCTGTGAACACCCATCAGGGAAGCCTTGGACCCTGTGCACTACTGGGCAGCCTCACTGGACTCTGGAATGGTGAGGCCTGGGGCTGCCCCTCACCTGCTCCATGTGGCCAGGTGGCAGCTGGAGCACACTGGCCTCGGACATCTTTGATTGCTGCTACCTGGCCAGGAAGCTTTCGAGGGGCGGTGTATACACCTTCCGGACAGCATGTGTCAACAAGGCCGGCATGGGCCCCTACAGCAGCCCCTCGGAGCAGGTCCTCCTGGGAGGGCCTGGCCACCTGGGTGAGCCTCTGCAGGACCTGGCGGGTGGTGGGTGGGGGTCCCTTTGGAACTGTCACCAAGAAACATACACTAATGGGGAATGTTTGTTCTGGCTACTGTGCTGCCCCTCCCCATCCCCAAATGGTCCAAGGAATGAGAAGCTAAGTGTGGGTTTAAGGAGGGGCCCCTTGTCAAGGTGATAAGGAAGAGATGACAGGAGATAAGGTTGGGGTACTGGGACTAAGAGGAACACTCCAGTCACTGGCTTCCCTTCCCACAGCCTCTGAGCAAGAGAGCAGCCCTGCATCACCAGCCCATCTGCTCCCCAGCACGCAGACCTTCGCCTTCCAGACGCAGATCCGAAGGTGCTGAGGCCTCTCTGCCTCCCCTGCCCCCACCTGCTCACCAGGCTCTGAGCACCTCCTTCCCCACCGAGTTTCCTCCCTGCTGCTCTGAGTGGGAAGGGGCTGCCAGAGGTTGCGAGGGGGCCTGCAGGCCAGGACGGGAGGGATTCCCAGAAGCCTGGCCTGTGCTTCCTCACCAGGGGCCGCTTCAGCGTTGTGCGGGAGTGCCGGGAAAAGGCCAGCGGACGCCCACTGGCTGCCAAGATCATCCCCTACCACCCAGAGGAAAAGACGGCTGTGCTTCTCGAGTATGAGGCCCTCAAGGGCCTGCGTCACCCACACCTGGCCCAGCTGCAGGCTGCCTACCTCAGCCCCCGGCACCTGGTCCTCATCTTGGAGCTGTGCTCTGGGCCGGAGCTACTCCCCTGCCTGGCCCAGAGGTGAGGAGCCACCGGACCTGGGGGTAGGGCTTGGGGAGGGGGGTGGCACCTGAGGCCCAAGTCCTGCCTGCTTCCACAGATTGGGCTCTGCAGGAGGGGGCTCAGCCAAAACCGCTCAGAGCTGAGCCCCCTCCCCATGTGCTCCCAGGGCCTCCTACTCAGAGTCTGAGGTGAAGGACTACCTGTGGCAGATGCTGAGTGCCACCCAGTACCTGCATGCGCAGCACATCCTACACCTGGACCTCAGGTCTGAGAACATGATCATCACGGAGTACAACCTGCTCAAGGTGGTCGACTTGGGCAATGCTCAGAGCCTCACCCAGGAGAGAGTCCTGCCCTCGGATAGGTTCACAGACTATGTGGAGACCATGGGTGCGTGAGGTTGAGGGATGGCTGGGAGCGAGCCCCTCCTCCAGTTCTACTTCTTGCTCCCTGCACTGCCAACACTCGGCTCCTCACCTTGTGCTCCCCCTTCTCCGCAGCTCCGGAGCTCCTGGAGGGCCAGGGTGCCAGCCCACAGACAGACATCTGGGCCATTGGTGTGACTGCATTCATCATGTGAGTCCTCCAGGCATGCAGGGGTGGGTGTGGAGTCCATGAGGGTGAGCTCAGATCCCCATGTGACCTGAGTCCCCTACGCCTCACCCATGCAGGCTGAGTGCCCAGTACCCGGTGAGCAGCGAGGGCACACGAAACATGCAGAAAGGCCTGCGCAAGGGGCTCATCTTGCTGAGTCGCTGCTATGCCGGGCTGTCTGGGGGCGCCTTGGCTTTCCTGCAGAGCACACTGTGCGCACACCCCTGGTAAGGTGGTCCTGTCTCCCACCTCCCAACCACCCATCCTGCGTACCCCGCTGTGTCCTGCGCCAGCCAGAGCAGGCTGACCTGCCTCCCTGTCATCACCCTCCATGTTGCAGGAGCCGGCCGAGCGCTTCCAGCTGCCTGCAGTGCCCATGGCTGACTGAGGAGGGCCCAGCCTGCTCTCAGCCTTCTGCAGTGACCTTCCCCACTGTGCATCTGCGTGCCTTCGTGCGTGAGCGTGAGAAGAGACGGGCACTGCTGTACAAGAAGCACAACCTGGCTCAGGTGTACTAAGCACTTGGCCCTGCAGGATCACAAAGCCAGTGGCCGCATGCATGCAGGGCACACTGGGCCTGGCCCCCACAAGCTGTATCCGCCAATAAAAACCAGTACCGCAGGAGGCATCTTCTGTTTCACTGTTTTGTTTCAAGGAGGAGGGTGCGGGTCCTGCACCTTCCTGGGGCTTGGGGGACCATCCAGTTAGCAGAGCTGCCCTTCCTTGTTCTTGGACTAAAAGGTCCTTCAGGGCAGTCTCACCATGAGTGACCAGCTCACAAACAAAAGCCCCTTTTGTCCCATGCAAACTGGCACAATTGGTCCCTGAGCCTCACCCCACCTGCCAATCTCTGAGGCATTTCCACTGGGACTCCTGAGCTCCAGGGGCATAGATTGAATGGTGCCCATGGTCACCTTCCTGGACTGGTCCTCCATCAAGGTGTCCAGCATAGGCCACACAGAGGGAGTTGAGAGGTGGGCTTGGAGCAGGGGGAGGTGTCATAGAAGCTGCTGCAGGAGCTTGAGCCACAGTTGCTTTCCCCCAACCTGACTCCTGCCAGATGTTCCTGCTGCCCACAAGGGAAGTCCTGTTTGGGAAGAGTGTGTGGTCCTGAGGCTGAATGAACATGGGCTGCCTTGTTCCATGTCCACCAGTTCCAACTGTACTTGTGTGAGGAATGGTCTCACCAGCATCAGTGCTCCCTTTGGGGGCAGTCTACCATGTCCAAGGACTATCTCTGAGCTTTTTGCTGAGGTGTCCTCCCACAGGGCACCTTCCTGAACCTTGATCACACCTGTGCAGACACAGTGAGCACATCTCCAACCCTCATGATGCCCTGGGCACCTGAGTCTGCGCCCATGCCTTCCTGTCCATTGCATGCTCACTCAGCCCCAGCTCACCATGTCCACAGCAAGCCTGGCTCTGCATGCTGGGACCAAGTGAGACTTAGCTCCTTGTCTTTGGTGGATGCATTCCTTTCGTGACACCTCCTCTGTGGTGTGTGCTGGGATGACTTGCCCTTGTCTAAGCCTGTATAGGTCAAATTCTGCAGGTTGAGCAAATCTCCTACTCTTACATGGACAGACACTTGCTGGGGCCGTACAGAGGCAATGCCTCCTCCAGACCCTCTAGGAGCTCAGCTTCCTCAGGTCTCCGCTGGCCTGGCCTTGCTCCCTGCAAGCCCAGCTCTCCTTGTGCATTCTGCCTTGATATTCTGTGCAAGTGCTTCTTGTGGAACGGTTAGTGACTCCTCATGGCCCTGCTTAAGACTCACCCCGCTAACACCATGTAGCACGGGCCATGCCACATTATCATTCACTCCTTCCATGGCCCTTGTCCCTTCTCATTCGAGATGGCCCTCTTCCCAGTCTGGACTTTGCCTGATAAACCCACTCAAATCCAAATTCCCTCTGTTTATGTGTTGTATGTATTTTACTGGTAGTCTGTTTCTAACAATCAGTCAAATGTAGTACATTTTTAACAGTTGCATATTTTATATTTTTTTTAATTAAGCTTTTATTTTGACATCTTAGTTGAAACACAGACAGTTGAAAGAAACCATACAGAAAGAACCCACTCACCCAGTTTCTTCAGCGGTAACTGTTGTGCAAAATGCTATATTGATACAATATGACAGCCAGGATAGGGACATTGAGACAGTAAAGTTACAGAGCATCATGCCCCAGGTCCCTCCCTGATCCCCCCTTTTTAAACGGCCACACTCACTTCCCTCTCATTTTTAATGCTCCTTAACCCTGGCAACCAACAGTCTGTCTGGAATTCACATACTTTTGCCAGTTTAAGAATGTTGCAGCTCCCCTGCTGTGTGAGCGAGCCACCTCATCGGCCCCAACTCACCAGCCCCACAGGAGGGGGCCGGGGGCACCTGCGCCACTCCACTTCCTGGTTTCTCCTTTCTTGCAGCTCCCGGCTCTGGCCCCCAGGTCAGTGCCTGCCCAGGCAACTCCATGCTGTGATTGTCTCAAAGCCACAGGGAAATGGGTGGAAAATTCACTGTTGCCATTGCCAGAAAGTGATTTACGGCTTTGTTCTTAAGCTCCCAATTGCCTTTATACTCATGTGGGCAATCAAGATTCCTGAATCTTGACTAAACACCTTAAGCTAAACCAAATGGCCTCAAAAGTATTGGGCAGTTGCATTGCCCATCTACCCCCTCATTACTATAGTAATCAGGGATGCACTCTTATTTGGAATAAAGGTGGTGAATGCCTCGCCATTCAGCTCTATTCATATAATCACAGGTAACTATGCTGAAAATCAATAGTAGAAGAAATACCAAGAAGAGGCCATCCCAGCATTGAGATATTCCTATTAGGGAAGTGAACCAAATGTTCTTTTTAAGTCAAAGAATTTTACACCAAAAACTGGAACTGCCAGAAAATCAAACTGTATGGAAGTCCGACAACCAAGAAGTTAAAGAAGAAATATTCATCAGACCAGTAGGAGGGACAGAGTTGGGCAGCTGGGGTGGAGAGGACTCAAGGCAAGGCAGCTGGAGGACTAGGGCGGGTGAAGTGGCAGCTGACAGAGCAGGCAGTCCCACATTTGTGTGTGGACAAACTGGGAGGAACAACTGGGGAGTGAGACAGATCTCGAAACCCAGGGTTCCAACATGGGGAAATAAAGCCTCCAAACCTCTGATTGAAAAAACCTGTGGGGGTTGAGTTCGTTGGAAAGACCCACAATGTCCTAGAACATACACAAAACCCCCAACCCAGGAATCAGCACCAGAAAGGCCCAATTTCCTTGTGGGTAGTGGGGGAAGTGACTGAAAGCTGGCTGAGAGCTGAGCAAGGGATATTGTTCCCTTTCAGACCCCTCCCCCACAAGTGGTGCTGTAGCACCACAACCCAGTGACACACTGACGAATATCTAAGTCTCTGCCCCTTACCACCTAACAAGTGTGCCGAGACAAAAAAAAATATATGTGTGTGTGTGGCCCAAATGAAAGAACAGATCAAAGCTCCAGAAAAAATACAATTAAGTGATGAAGAGATAGCCAACCTATCAGATACAGAGTCGAAAACACTGGCAATCAAGATACTCACAGAAATGGTTGAGCATAGCCACAAAATAGAGGAAAGAGTGAAGACTATGAAAAGTGAAATAAAGGAAATGTACAGGGAACGAACAGTGAAGGGAAAAAAACCAGGACGCAGATGAACAGTTTGGAGAAGAAGGAAAATAAATATTCAAGCAGAACAAAATGAAGAAACAAGAATTTTTAAAAAAATGAGGAGACTCTTAGGAACCTCTGGGACAACTTTAAACATTCCAACATCTGAATCATAGGGGTGCCAGAAGAAGAGGAAGGGCAACAAGTGGAAAAGTTATTTGAACGAATAACAAAGGAGAACTTCCCCAATCTGGCAAAGGAAATAGATTTCCAGGAAGTCCAAGAAGCTCAGAGAGTCCCAAAGAAGTTGGACCCAAGGAAGCACACACCAAAGCACATCATAATTACATTACTTAAGAGTAAAGACAAGGAGAGAATCTTAAAAGCAGCAAGAGAAAAGGAGACAGTTACCTACAAAGGAGTTCCCATAAGACTATCAACAGATTTCTCAAAAGAAACCTTGCAGGTAAGAAGGGGTTGGAAAGAGTATTCAAAATCATGAAAGGCAGGACCTACATCCACCATTACTGTATCATTTAGAATGGAAAGGCATAAAGTGCTTCCCAGATAAAGTCAAGTTAAAGGAGTTCACCATCACCAAGCCCTTACTACATGAAATGTTAAAGGGACTTATCTAAGAAAAAGATCAAGAATATGAACAGTGCCCTGGCTGGCGTAGCTCAGTGGATTGAGCGCGGGCTGCGAACCAGGCATCACAGGTTCGATTCCCAGTCAGGGCACATGCCTAGGTTGCAGGCCATGTCCCCCAGCAACCGCACATTGATGTTTCTCTCTCCCTCTCCCTTCCCTCTCTAAAAATAAATAAAATAAATTTAAAAAAAACTTAAAAAAAAAAGAATATGAACAGTAAAATGACAACAAACTCACAACTATCAACAACTGAACCTAAAAAAACAAAAACAAAAACAAAAAGAAACTAAGCCAACAACTAGAACAGGAACATAATCAGAGAAATGGACATCACACGGAGGGTTATCAGTGGAGAGTGGGAGGGGGGAAAAGGTACAGGGAATAAGAAGCATGAATGGTAGGTACAAAATAGACAGGGGAAGGTTAAGAATAGTGTAGGAAATGGAGAAGCCAAAGAACCTAGATGTATGATCCATGGACATGCACTAAGGTGAGGGAATGATGGTGGGGGAATGGATGGGAGGATGGGCGCAGGGCAGAGGGGAATAAAGGGGAAAAAATAGGACAACTAGTATAGCATAGTCAATAAAATATATTAAAATTTAAAAAATATATGTTCCAATGATGACTTCGGGTCATGCCAGAGGCATTCAGCTTATAAGACCTCAGCAAAGGATCCCTGGAAATAAGTGACCACTTCACATCATTTTTATTAGTTTTTATTGTAACTATTTGATTTTATTATTAGTTGTTAATCTCTTACTGTAATATATAAATTTTATGATATGTATATATGCTTAGAAAAAATAATATTTGCAGGGTTCTACACTATTAGTGGTTTCAGGCCTCTACTGGGGATCCTGAAATGTAATCCCTGTAGGTAAGGAGGACAGTGAACTGGGAAGCGTCCTCTCCTATTTTGTGGAAGAGGGTGTGTAAAACTAGTGTTAGTTCACCTTTAAATGCTTGGATCCTTCTGGACCTGGAAATTTCTTTTTCAAGGGCTTTTAAATTGTGAATTCCATTTATTTGTTATAGGGCTGTTCATATCATCTATTTCATCCTGGTTAGCTTTGGTAGTCTCTGGTTTTCTTAGAAATTAGTCCGTTTTTTTCCAAGGTGTCAAACTTATATGTGTAAAGTTGTTTGTATTCACTTACTATCCTTTTACTGCCTATAGGATTTGTAATGATATTCTTTATTTTGTTCCTGACATTAGTAACTTGTCTTTTCTCTTTTTATTTTTGTCAGTCTTGCTAGAAGTTTATCGATTTTATTGATATTTTTGAAGAACCATCTTTTTGTTTTGTTGATTTTTCTGTGTTACTTTTGTAATTTAATTGTATTGACTTATTCTTTTATCTTTTATCTTTATTGCTTTCTTTTTTCTGCTTGCTCTGGGTTTAGTCTGCTCTTCCCTTTGAATTGTCTTCTCCCCTCCCCCCACATTCTCCAGCTTTACTGGATAATTTAAAATTACATTTCTATTTTCTGAGATTCAGTTGCTTTTTCCATCTGACTTTTAAAAACTGATTACATCAAATGGAACACAGTTGTCTAAGTTACATAGTACACAAAAATATCATCTTGATTTCTTTGAAAATGCATTTCTCTGCAATTCCTGAATAGCTCCAAACTATGCTTGCTATGAGCATAGATGTTTACTCTGGGTAGATTTGTGTAGTCATCTCTGAAACATATGTTCTAAACCTTTGTCATCACTATCTGAACATCCAGCATCAGTTCTGTGAAGCTGTTCCTGTTCAGGCTTTTATTCTGACTTCCCTCACATGAACATCAACATGTGCGCTTGTCTTTCTTACTGTGTTTGCTCGCACCCACTCTCTTCCATGTAGAGCTTAACACAGATGCTACTCGATGTTATGTGATGGGTGTTGTGGTCAGACAATCCAAGGCCATTATTATGCTAAATTTAAAGTTATTTATGGAAGCTCACACACACTTCCAGAATTGGTTTTTACCTCCTACATGGAAACATATTCAAAACGGCCCAAACTAGCTTACTAGTGCAATTCAACCCTTCCCATTCATCAGTCCCTATTCACTGGGCATAGAAAGGGGTTCTTTAACAAAGCATTGTCTTAATTTTTACTTAGGTTTCTGATTTGAGAACTTTTCTCTTGTGTATTCAGTGCTGCAAAATGCATTCTCAGTACTGCATTAGTTGCATCCTGTATGTTTAATATATTGTATTTTTATTTTTATTTTTTTATGTGTTTTAAATTTCCTTTGAGACTTTCTTTGACCTGTGCATTATTTAGAAGTGTGTTGTTTAATTTCCAGTTGTTTAGATTTTTCTTGTCCCTTTCTGTTATTGATTCCTAGCTTGATACCATTATGGACAAAGAATATAATATGTAATTTTTAAAAAATTTGTTGGGGTTTGATTGTGTTCCTAGATATAGTCTGTCTTGGTGAATGTTCTATGTACTAATGCTGCTGGATGGATAGTTCTAGCAACGTCATATTAACTTGTTGATACATTGCATTGTTCAGATCTTCTACATCCTTGCTGATTTTTTGTCAAATAGTTCTATCAGTTGCTGAGACAAGGGTGTTAAGATCAACTATAATTGTGAATTTGTGTATTTCTTCATTGAACTCACTCAATTTTTGCTTCATCTGTTTGGAACCTCTGTTGTTTGATTCATATACACTTCAAAGCATTGTATCTTCCTGGTGGAATATTTCATCACTACGTGATGCTTCTGTTGGTCTCTACTAGTTATTTTTTTACTATGAAGTCTAATTTAATGTATGTGAATATAAGTACTCCTGATTTTTAGAATTAATGTCTGCATTGCCTTTTATTTGGTATGTTTAGACCATTTACATTTAAAGCAATTTTAATATTTTAGGTTTATTTGTTATTTTGTATTCTGTTTCTTTCCCTTTTTTTGTTCTCTTTGTGTGTATATGGGTGGTTATAGAGTATTTTTATCAGATTTCATTTTCATTTATTTATAGTGTTTTAAATTGTATAATTGTATAGTTTTATTAGTTATTCTCTGAGTGTGTGTGGGGGGGGTGTATAATCACAGACTATTGGCATCAACATTTTACTACATTCTGCACTTTTTAAATATTATTATTTTAGAGACAGAGATGCTTCTAAAGTTATTCTACAAAGTCACTGTTACCCCAATACCAAAACTAGTCAATGATGTTACAAAAAAGTAAATATAGGCCAATATCCTTGATAAACATATATGCAAAAATTCTCAAAAAAATATTATCAAACCATATTCAACACATTAAAATGATTCTACATTGTAGCCAAGTAGGATTTATCCAAGGATACAAGTATACTTCAATATCCATACATCAATTAATGTGATACATATTAACAAAATGAAGGATAAAAATCGCATGAAAATTTGACAAAACTGAACATCCTTTTATGATTAAAAAAAAACTCTCAACAAAGGAACATACCTCTACGTAATAAAGGCCACATGTGACAAACTCACGGCTCATGTCACAGCCAATGGTGAGAAGCTGAAGCCCCTCCTCTGTGATCAGGGCAAAGACAGGGATACCCACTATGACCACCTCCACTCACACAGCACTGGAAGTCCTAGTCACAACAGCCAGACAGGAAAAAAGAAATAAAAGGCATCCAAATTGGAAAGGAAGAAGCAAACTTCACTGTTAGCAGATGACATGACATTATATACATAAAACCTTAAAGACTCCACCAAAATTTTTTAAAATAAATGAATTTAGTAAAGTTGCAAGATACAAAATTAATATGCAGAAATCTGTTGTGCTTCTAGGCTTCAATAACAACGGTCAGCAGAAATTAAGAAAATAATCTCATTTACAATTGTATCAAAAAGCATCAAATAGCCCTGACCCATGTGGCTCAGTTGGTTGGGCATCATCCCACAGGGCAAAAAGTCACCAATTCAGTTCCCAGTCAGGGCACATGCCTGGGTTTGGTCACCAGTCAGGGTGCGTAAGAGAGGCAACTGATTGAGAGGCCATTGACTGATGTTTCTCTCTCACATCAGTGTTTCTCTCCCTTTCTTTCTCCCTCCCTTCCTCTCTCTAAAAATAAATAAAATATTTTTTAAAGCAAAATACCTAGGAATAAATTTAACCAAAAAGGTGAAAGACATGTTCTGAAAACTATAAATAAGGAAATTGAAGAAAATGCAAATAAATGGAAGGAAATATCTTGCTCATGGAGTGGAAGGGTTAATGTTTTAAAAAATATCCTCACTATCTAAAGCGGTCTAGAGATTCAGTGCAGTGTCTATTAAATACTAATGGAACTCTTCTCAGAACTAGAACAACTAATCCTAAAATTTATATGGAACCACAAAAGACCCTGAATAGCCAAAAAAATTTTGAGAAAGAACAAAGTGGGAGGTATCATGATCCCAGATTCTAATGTATAGTTAAAATATGGCTATCCAGGGCTACAATAATCAAAACATTATGGCACTGGCATAAAAACAGATATGTAGATCAATGAAATAGGACAGAAACCCCAGAAATAAATTCTCGCTTATATGGTCAATGAATCTATGACAAAGGAAGCAAGGACAAGTTTTCTAAAAAAGAAGGAAAAATGATTTTTTTACAATAGCATTAAAAAAATAAAATAGGACTAAATTTAACCAAAGAGGTGAAAGATCTGTACTCTGAAAACTACTAGACATTGATGAAAGAAATTTAAGACATAAATGAATAAAAAGATAGCCTGTGTTCATGAACTGGAAGAATTAATCTTGTTAAAATGTTGATAGTATCCAAAGCCACCTATAGATTCAATGCAATCCCTATACAGATTCTAACTTATTTTTTACGGAACTAGGAAAAGAAATCCTAAAACTTGAATGAAACAACAAAGGACCCTAATAGCCAAAGAAATCCTGTGAAATAGAACAAAGCAGGATGCATTACACTTCCTTACTTCAAGCTATATTATAAAGCTATAGTAATAAAAACAGCATGATGCTGGCATAAAAACAAATACATAGACAAATGGAAGAGAATAAACAGCCCAGATATAAACCCACGCTTATATGGCCAATTAATATTTGACAAGGTAGCCAAGCATTCTCAGTGGAGGAAAAAAAGTCTCTCCAATAGATGAAACAAGACCACTGTATTACACCACTCCCAAAAATTAACCCAAAATGGAGTAAAGATTTAAGTGCAAGACCTGAAACCATAAAACTAGAAGAAAACATGGGGAAAAGACTCCCTGACATCAGTCTTGCTAATGATTTTTTGGATGTCACACCTAAAACACAAAGAACAAAATGTTTTTTAAAAAGTGAGACTATATCAAACTAAAAAGCTTCTGTACAGCAAAAAAATTATCAGTTAAGATGAAAATTTTCTACTGATGAAATGTTAGAATATATTTGTAAATCATATATCTATAAAGAGTTAACATCCAAAATATATAAAGAATTCAACTCAACAGCAACAACAATACTTAAAAATGGAGAAGGGCCGAGTAGACATTTTTCCAAAGACAGTATTCAAATGGCCAACAGATACGTGAAAACATCCTCAGCATCACTAATCACCAGATATTCAAGTAAAAACTACAATGAGACATCACCCCACACCTGTTAGAGGGGCAATCATCAAAAAGACAACAGATAAATGCTGATGAGAATATGGAGCCAAGAGAACCCTAATGCACTGTTAGTGGGACTGCAAATTGGCACAGCCACTATGGAAAACAGTATGGAAACTTTTCAAAAAATTAAAAATGGAATCATTTTATGACTCAACAATTCTACTTCTGGGTATTTATCTGAAGGTAATAAAATCACTATGTCAAAGAGATATTTGCATCCCCATGTTTGCTGCAGCATTATTTACAGTTATCAAGACATGGAAACAACTTCAATGTCCACTGATGGATAAAAGGATAAAAGAGTATGGTGAATATATATTATAATGAAGTATTATTCAGCCATAAAAAAGAAGGAAACCTTGTCATTTGCAACAACACGGATGGACCTTGAGGGCATTATGCTAAGTGAAGTAAGTCAGAAATAGACAAAAGCACATGATTTCACATGTACATGCAATCTAAAAACACCAAACTCATCAAAAAAGAGATTAAATTTGTGGTCATCAGAAGTGGGACATCGGTGTGAGAGAACTGTGTAAAGGTGATCAAAAGGTATAAATTTCCAGTTCTAAGACAAATAAATTCTGGGGATGTAATGTACAACATGGTCACTATATTAAAAGTGCTGTATAGTATATTTGAAAGTTGCTAAGAGAGTAAGCCCAAAAAGTTGTCACCACTAGGAAAAACATCTTTGTAACTATATGAAGTGATGGATATTAACTAAATTTATTTTGGTAATCATTTCATAATATGTGTATGTGAAGTCATTTTGCTATTCACATTAAACTTATACAGTACTGTATGCCAATTATATTTCAATGAAACAAAAAACACTATAACACATGGCTGAAAGTAATTAAAGAAGATGCAAATAAGTGGAAGGACACCATGTTCACAAATTAGACTTAATATTGTTAAAATGTCCATACTAAGTGCCCATCAGTAAATGAGTGATCAAAAAACTACGGTACATTTATGTAATGGAACACTATGCAGCAGAAAGAAAGGAGCTCCTCCCTTGTGACAGCTTGGGTGTATCTGGAGAGCATTATGCTAAATGAAAGAAACCAGACGGTAAAAGACAAATACATATGATCTCACCTATACATGGAACCTAACCAATAAAACAAACGAGCAAGTAAAATATAATCAGAGATATTGAAATTAAGAACAAACTGACAGTAACCAGAGAGGAGGTGGGAGGGGATAATGGAGACAAGAAGGGGAAGGGTTGTTAAGGAGCATGTATAAAGGACATGTGGACAAATCCAAAGCGGGGAAGGATCGAGGGTGGGAGGTGGGGATGGCTGGGGTTGGGAGGAGTGGTAGGTGGAAAATGGAGATAACTGTACTTGAACAACAATGAAAACAAAGAAAAAAGAAAAGAAAAATGCTAATCTAAACTAAAAACAAAAAGTCCATACTATCCAAAGTGATGTACAGATTCAATGCAAATCTTATTAAAATCTCAATGGAATTTTTGCAGAAATAAAAAATATTCTAAAATTTATATAAAACTTCCAAATACCCCAAATAACAACAACAACAACAACAAAAAGATCTTGACAAAGAAAATAAAGCTGGAGGCCTCACACTTCCTGATTTCAAGACATATTACAAAACTACAGTCAGAAAACATATTACAAAAGTACAGTAAGGTATGGAATAAAGAGAGACAAAGACCAAAGTAACAGAATAGAGCCCAGAAATAAGCCCTTGCATATATAATCAAATGATATTTGACAAGGGTACCAAGGCTACACAATAGGGAAAGTATGGTTTCTTCAAAAAATGGTGTTAGGAAAACTGGACACTTACCTTACACCATACACAAGAATTATCTCAAAATGTATCAAAGGTTTAAACCATACAAGGTCTGTCTGGAAAAAGTCCAGCCATTGTTAATATAACAAGAATGGTTTGTGTGACATCAGTGTGAACAGGCAGCCAAGGAGAGTGGACAGGAATGCCCACGTGTGAACAATGATGACTTTACTGTAGTAGTCAGTGGGGGCAGTTGAGTGACATGTGTACTGTGTGGTTATCACATTCAAAATGACAGAGTGAATAGAGCAATGAACCTGCATCAAATTTTCCATTAAGCTTGAACATTCCTAGCAGAAGCTATTCAGATGATTCAGAAGGCCACAACTATGGGCAACTGGTGATTGGTAGTTTCATTGTGACCACATGCCCACTTATGCATCACATCTCATGCAGAGTTTTTTGATGAAACATCAAATCACCCAGGTGCCTCAGCACCCCTACAGCCCAGATTTGGTGCCCTGCGACTTCTGGTTTTTCTCAAAACTAAAATCACACTTGAAAGGGAAGAGATCTCAAGCCAGTGATAAGATTCAGGAAAATATGATGGGGCAGCTAATGATGTTTGAGAGGACTATGTGAGTTCTGAAGGTGCCTATTTTAAATGGGACTGAAGCGTCACTGTCCTATGTATGATATTTCTTGTATCTTCTTCAATAAATGTCTCTGGTTTTTATATTACCTTCTGGACAGACCTTGTATTTTTGCCTGTGCTTTTAGCATCACATCTAAGAAACCATTGCCAAATTCAATGTCATGAAGCTTTCCCCCTGTCTTCTTGCTCGATTATATGTAACAAATAGAAAAATGAGACTATGTCAAAATGTAAAATTTCTGCACATTAATGGAAATAATAAGAATTAAAATGCAACCTGTAGAATGGGAGAAGATATTTGCAAGCCACATATCTAGTAAGGTGTTAATATTCAGAATATACAACAAATTCCTACAACTCAACAATAAAAATAACCAGATTAAAAAATGGACAAAGGACTTCAATAGGCTCTCCAAGAAAGCTAGCCAAATGGCGATACACATATATGCTGAATATTACTAATCACTGGGGAAATGCAAATTAAAACCACAATGAGATATCACCTCACACCCATTAGGATGGCCACCATATAAAACAAAAAACAAAATAACAAGTATTAGCAAGAATGTGGAGAGGAAGTCTTGTGCATGGTGGTGGGAATGTAAAATGTTATAGTTCCAATGTAATAGTAGAGAAACTCCTAAAAAATTAAAAATAGAATTATCATATGATCCAGAAACCCCACATCAGTGTGCATTTTGAAAATATTTGAAAAAAGACCTTGAAAAGGTATCTGTACACCCATGTTCATTGTAGGGTTATTCATAATAGCCCAGAGGTAGAAAAACCACACATGTCAATTGACATGTAAATGGATAAAGGCGATACATATGTACATATGTATACATATATACAGTGTATACATGCAGAATGAAATTTCATTCTGTCTTAAGAAGAATAAAATCTTGTTAATACGATATAACATGAATAAACCTTGAAGGCATTATGCTAAATGATATAATCCAGTCACAAGAAAACAAAAATTAATGAATCCACTTCTATGAGACATCTAAAATAGAATTCTTAGAAAGAGTGAGTAGGATGGCGGTGACCAGCGGTGGGAAAGGGAAAAGAAGAGTTGTTGGTCAGTGTGTGCAGAATTTCAGCTTTGGCAGATAAAAAAGTGCTAGGTGTTGTTGGAAAACAGCATGTATATAGTTAATGCAACTGTGCTGTACACTTAAAAAGGTTAAGATGGTACATTTTATGTTATATGCATTTACCCCTGGTTAAAAAAAGTAGCAGTCACCTCAACACAAAAACAAAAATGTTAAAGAGAGTATAATGGCAATGGTCCATTAAATAGAGAACATTAATAAGAAGACAAAAATTATAAACAATAAATAAATGGAAATTCTAGAGTTGAAGAGTACGAAAACTAAAGTGAATAAATTTAAAAAGAGGGCTCAACAGCAGACTTGCAAAAGACAGAATTAGTGAACTTCAAAATGTATCAATATAGATGATCCAATCTGAAGAAGAAAAAAAGAATAATACTGAGCAGAACCTCAGAGAACAGTGAGACACCAGCATACACACTAACATACATGTACATGTGAGCTCTGGAAAGTTAGAGGTTAAAAACATGATGAAAGACACTAACATGTACATCCAATAACCTCAATAAACTCCAAAAGGTGAACACAAAGAGACTGATACCCAGGCACATTACAGTCAATTTAATGAAAGCCAAAAACAAAGGAAAAATCATGAAAGCAGCAAAAGAAAACAATGTATCACATACAGGGGAACCTCAGTAAGAGTAACAGCTGATTTCTCATTAAAAACAGTAGGGGCAGAAGATACTGAGATAACACACTTAAAGAGCTAAAAGAAACAAAAACTGGGTAAGAATTCTGTAACTAGCAAAACTATCCTTCAACAATGAAGATGAAATAATGATGTTCCCAGACACATAAAAACTGAGAGAATTTGCTGCTGCCAAGCTTTTCTTACAAGAAATATTAAAGGACTAAAGGAAATTAAAGCCAGATGAAAACTCAAATCTACATGGAGAAATAAAAGGCATGGTAAACATAAGTACATATCCAGACATAGAAGACAGTATCAATAAAATTTTCTTGACTGATATAAAAGCTAATCACATTAAAACAATAACTATAAAATTGTGTTGTTGGGATTATAATATATAAAGATATTGTATATGTATGTATATATGTACGTATATATAAGTGTACATATAAAGATATATACACAGACACACACACAGCAATAGCACAGAGAGGGAGGAATGGACTTATTTTGGAAAAAGGAATTGACACCAGGCAGTAATGTGAATCCAGAGGAATGCCTTGTTTTCTTGAGAAATATAAATAATGTTAATCTTCCAATGGTGTTGTCACCTCTGTAAATTAAAATGCCATGGGCACAACCGTTGATACAATAGAACACTCCACTGCAGAGCAACGGAACACACATTCTTGTCAGGTGCACATGGACAACTCTCCAGGATGGGCAGTGTTCCAGCCTATAAAACAGCAAAGTATGTGTTTTCACAACGATGGAGTTTAATCAGAAGTCAACAATAGAAGGAAATTTGGGAAAGCCTCAAATATTTGGCAATTAAGCAACATATTTCTAAATAATCTATGTGTCAAAAAAAAAAAAGAAACAGAAAGACAATTAGGAACTGTTTTGAGCTAGAAAAAATGAAAACAACATAAAAAATAATGGGATGCAGCTGGAGCAGTGTACAATATAAATGAAAATTTATAGCTACAAATGCTTGTGTTAGAACAGGCTATCTGAAATCAATAACTTCAACTTTAAGAAAAATAGAAAAGGAAAAGCAACCTGAACCCCAAAACAAGCAAAAGAGGGAGGATAATAAAGATGAAGGTAGAAATTACTGAAATGAAAATAAGGAAAAAACAGAGAACGCCGAATAAAATTTAAAAATTGTTCTTTGAAAAGATCAAGATAATTTTCACAAAGTGTTAGTTTTACTGACCCAAGACAAAAAAAAAGACACAAATTACCAAGTCAGAAATGAGACATCAGTACCAACCTTTTAATAATTAAAAGGATAAAAAAAATACTTCAAAGACCTTTATGCCAGAAAATTAGACCACATAAGTTAATTGGGAAAACTCCTAGAAAGAGAAAAATTACTTAAGAAGTGAAAATCTGAACAGATCCATAGCAATTTAAGAAACTGAAATAGTGATTTAAAACTTGCCATAAGGAAAAGCGCAGAAAGGATGTGCTCACTGGGGAACCCAAGAAACACTGACGGTGGAAACAGCAGCGGTTCTTCACAAGCTGCTCAGAAAACGGCGGAGGAGGGAACAAAGGCCCTCTCCCCGGGAAAGCTGCAGACTGGTGCCCCCCACCCACGCATGAACGGAAAACTCCTGTACAAAACCCGAAACAAGATCTTTCTGAGGGGATGGATGTTCTGAACTTGAATTGCAGTCATGGAGGAATTAGTAAAAATTATTGAATTACTAGAAATCACTTGAAACAGCTGCATTCTGTGGTGTGAAAATTGTATCCCAACAAGATTGTTACCAAAAACATAAGAGTGGTTGAGAGAGGACGGTCTGGGCAGAACCAGGGTCCCTGGCGGGATGTGGGTGGGGGGCGCGAGGGCACACAGGCGTCAGGACAGAGGAAGGAGGTGGGCGCGGGGGCTCAGATGGGGTGGAGAGTGAATGCAGACGCCTGGCCTCAGAGACATGGGGCTTGGGGGGCAGAGGCTAGGGAGCACCGCAGGTGGGTGGGGTTCACGGAGTGTGCCTAGGGACCTGGGGGAAGGTGTGGGGAGTATGGAGCATATGGGGTAAGCATGGTGCACGGACGGGTGGGTGGAGGGAGCGCAGAGGTTGGGGGGATTGGGGCACTGGACGTCAAGCACAGTGAAGGCGGACAGAGGGGTCCACCACGAAGACCTCATGGCTCCAAATGCCTCCAGAAAGGCCGGCTGGGACACAGTCCTTGAGACCTCAAGCACAAGGCGTCTCCTTCAAGTCAGGCCATGGTTCCGGTCGGGGTGGGTCTGTCTGGGTGGGGTCTAGCCTGACCCCACCCGCACCCGGAGTGATGGTGCGCGTTCTCCAATGGGGAGTTTACGCAACTTGCTGAATTGCCCCTTTACAAGTGAAGCGGGGGGAGGGGACATGAGAAGCAGAGATTGAAGTTATTTAAAATCCAGCTGTTCTGGCAGTCCTGCCTCTCTCTCCTGCTCAGTGTGGAACAGGTGCTACTGCGCAGACTTGTCAGATTAGCTGAGTAAAACGCGTGGAATGGGAACAAATGAAGAAAGACCCTCTGTCTTAACATGATCTGGTGGAATGCCCAAGAAGGGGCAGAAGAGGGGGAAGAAAAGGAGACATCAGGGACACCCACCCACTCAGGCCCAGCAGCTGTCTTTATGTCTCAGACTGTCCTTTTACCACACGCCACGCACTGGGATTGGGGTGCCTCCTCCCCCATGAGTCCTGGTGTTTCCTTCACAGTGCATGTCATGACCCAAATGCTCACTTAAAAACTGTCACCTGAGGACATGTTTATTGATTTCAGAGGGGTGGGCAAGAATCATTGACTTGAGAAATATCAGTTGCCTCCTGCATGTGCCCTAAATAGGAAACCAACCTGCAATCCTTCGGTGTATGGGATGCTCCAGCCAACCCAGCCACCCAGCCAGGGCCAGAATGCTCATGTTTTAAACTGCTTTCCTCAGGCTCCCCTGTGTGGCCATGCCAGCACATCAGCTGTGGGGCAGAACTTCTGGGCTTGAGAATGTGGTAGGCTTGTAGAAAGCAATTATGGGATGGAAGCCCTGGTACCTGACCACATGTGACATCTGGCTCCCTACCTCCATCCAACTTTATTTTCCTCAAGACTGTCATGACAGCCTCTGAGCTGCCAAATGATCACTGTGGGACTCACCCACTGCCAGTGCAGGAGACACCCACTGGTAGTGCAGGGTGGGGGTTCCCACCCTCTGGGCCTCGGACTGCTACCAGTCTGGGTGCATTAAGAACCGGACCACACAGTAGGTAAGCTTGAACGTAATAGGATTGAGTCATCCTGAAACCACACCACCCCTCCCACGAAAAAACTGTCATGAAAACAGTCCCTGGGGCCAAAGTTTGAGACTGCTGGTATGAGGGACACTCGCTATTGGTGCAAGAAACACCAGCTGCTAGTGAAGACACTACTAAAGTAGAACAAGCTCACCAATACTGAAGAGATGTCCATTGCTAGTATAGGAGACTCACTGCTTGTTGGGACACATCTTCCTAGTCAGTGTGAGAGGTTATCAGCTCTGTGGGCAGGACCTTTTCTGTTCACTGTGGTCTGTGGTGCCCTGAAAAGTGAAGGACCACCCTGTGGCCCACTGGCTCAGCAGGTAGAATACATGCAAAATGCATTCAGCATGTGTGGATGGGCATCAAAATGTTTATTTCTTCTGTCACCTGGTGATGGATGGCTGAGCATTCTACTCCAAAGATCCCAGTTTGGCAACAGGAACATTTGGGCTGGAAGCAGTTGGCAAGAAACAGTAGAGAAGCCCTGAGCCCTACCTCCCTAAAATGTGCCCCTCTCCCCAGGAAGGACTGAATCAGCATGAAGTTGGCCCTGGGAAACCTACAGAACCCCCTAACCAGCCTTCCCACCCTCCTGTGACAGAGGGTGCGGAAGCCACAGTGCTAAGTTGCTACTGAAGCCTCTCAGTTTCCCTGGGTTTCTTCCATGTGCATGAGGTGCATGTGTTAATAACCTTGTTTTTCTCGTCGATCTTTATTACAGGGCCGCAAACAAGGGTCACATGGGTCGGAAAGCATTTGCCTCCCCTCATATGGTTGTCCAGCTTTGGTCCAGGGCCACAGCCTAGGTGTCCGGTCTGCTATTCTCCAGTGGTCATATGCTCCTATGAGCTCTCACCCCTCAGCTATCCCATCTCCTCGGTGGGTTCCAGTAGCCATTTGGGAAGTCCCCAACTTTAAAGTTCAAATATTGCTCCAGGCAGGAACCAACAAGTGTCAGATTCTCAACCCCATCCCAGCCCCATGGGAGTGAAAGATATGGGCAGTGAACTGGAGAGGAACGGGGAAACTTCCCCAGCCAGAAAAGTGACAGACTCCTGGCTCCACAGAGAAAAACCTCCCATATATGTAATTTGAATGAATTGTGAAGACACTCAAAGTGGTACATACATAAAATAACAAAGTCCAATGGGAGAAACAGTAAATAAATAATCAAGGAATTAGCTATTGCACACCATGGAACCTAGAATTTTCCATCAGGTTATTTGAAAAATAATTCTGTGGTAGCTGCATGAAATGACCAGGCAGCTGTTGTGTCCCCAACTGTGCTGTGAGTGCTGGCCTTGGCCATAAACTCTCACGCCCCCTCCTTATGACAGTGGGATCACAGAGATGTTAGTTTATTTACTGTGAGAGTGATCCTTACAACAGGTAAAATCATCTTGGAGTGCAGAGATGCTGCACCATGTCTTCATGTGAAGAAGCACCAAAACAAGCCAAAACAAATGCCAGATTCTTGTGAGGGGGAGGTGTGTGTAGCCTCACCCCTTCTCCAGGCAGAGCCAGAGCATCTTTCCTCAGCTAGTGCTCAGCTCTGAGGCAGGAAGGAGCACACTGCAAAAGCCTGGGGTGGTCCATGCTGGGGGGCTTGAGGTCCTGCACCCAAGATCTTCAGCCCCCTTGTGCAGCACCTTTTGCTCCAAATGCCCTTTCCCACGCCCCCTCCTCTCCTGAGGACTGCTGTATCCTGATTCATGAGGTAGCCACACCCAGCACTATTTTCTAGGACCAGACCCTGAGACTGTTGGTCCGCCTCCCAGCCTGCAGCCTCACAGCACAGCAGTTCTCTGCGGGTGCAGCCCTGGGGTTGCTAAAGGCTCAGGCTGAAGCCCCAGGAAGCTCCACAGGCCCTGGTGCCTCACCTCTGACCAGCTGGACTTCTGCAGAGTTCCCAGGACCCCTGCTCAGGCTCTGTGCTGCTGACGGGGGTCTCAACACAGGATGGTCACAAAGGGTCCCCTGGAAGATGTCACGAGCCCTGCACATGTTTGCATACAGCTTCCTGGGAACTAGAGAGGGGTTTTACTATGCAGTCAAGACAACACTGGGAACTTGTGCATGGCTCAGGACACCCCTGAGGAGCCAAAGACAGGACAAGGTCCTGAGAGTTCACTGGGGAGCCGTCCTGTCCCCATGCCCTGTCTTGGGTTGGCAGATGGTCATGGGGGTAGGGCTGCTGGACAGTGGTGAGAAGAGGGCCCGCAATGTCCCTGAGAAAGGTGTCTGGGGGAATGCATATAGGAGTGACCCGTCAGTGGCGCTGTAGAAGGCCAAGTGCCCAGCCTCATAGTCCAAGAAGATGCCCACACGCCGGGGTGGATCTCGCAGCGGGGCAAAGGCTCGCTCAGAGGAGTTGTAGGAGCCACCCAGGAACACCAGGATCCAGAACCCATTGCCGGCGAAGAGCTCGCCCTTCTCCTTGCGGTTGGCATTCTCTCTGCAGACACCCAGAGCCCAGCTGGCCTGCTCGCCCACCTCCACCTCCCAGTAGTGGCGGCCGGAGCTCAGCGGCTCCCGGCCCAGCACGCAGGGTCCGGGGTCAAAGCGTTCGGGGCTGTCGGGCAGGGGCTGCCGCAGGTCCCCCCGCCGCACACTCTGCATGTCCTCCGACAGGACCAGCTCAGGGTTGGCAGTGCCAGGATCCAGTGTTATGTCCCCTGCAGACACAGCAGTGGTCACCCCTTGAGCCCCTTCCACCAACCTGCATGAGGTCTGCCCTCAAACATCCTTGTAGCTAGCTAGAGTGACTGGCTGTAAAATGACTGCTCCCCTTCCTGTGTCTTCCTTGGAAAGCTCACCTCACCACTTGTAACTGCAACTCAGGATGTTCTGGAAAGTGGCCCCACACTGCTTTGCAATTCACTGTCCTGAGATTCAGGAGGAACCTGAGGGCTTTCTATGCCCACTCTTCCAATCCCCAGAGTGTTCCAGCCCAGCTTTCATACTGGGCTCCCAGGCCCTGGGCCCACACAGGGGCCCCGATACCTGAGGTACTGACTCCCGCTTTTCCTAAACACACCAGGGCAGCCACTCCCTCTGGACCAGAGCTGTCTGGCCACGCACCCCCACCACACACCACAACACCCACCTTGGAACCTCCGCAGGGCCTCCACCAGCCCTGGGACCCTGCACACCGTCCTCATCTCCATGGGCACCACCTCAGGAGGCTGCAGCTTCACATCCTGGACCCTGGAGGGGCAACCAGGCATCACCCCCAGCACAAGCCCCCCCCCCCACACCCGACCACCTTCCTGAGGGAAAGGCTGGGCTCCTACCTGTGCAGGGTGTCCATGATGTCCTGTGGGAGAGACATGTGGTGTCAGTGCTTGTCACATGGTCCTGGCCCCACCTCTATGCCCCAGTGCCTCCCCCACCCCACATGGTCCAACTGTCCTTGGTCTGTGCCAAGTGTGTTCAGTCATGGGGACACTGAGAAGCTGGGATGCAGCCAGCCCTGCAGACCCAGCCCCATTCCCTCAACAAGCGGTGTTTGGCTGCCAGCTCACCCACCCAGAGCCTGGAGTACCCTCAGGAGCTGGGGACAGGCCGGGTGCGTCTAGGCCTCTGGGGGAGGGGGACCAACTCTACCCCAGCTGGGAGCCTGGCCTACATGTGCCCACTGTTTCCTGTTAGCCTCACCTGCTCCTGCGCCCTGTCCACCCCCCAGGCACCTGCCCAGCCTCCATTAATGGCCCAACTTTCAGATGCAGCCCCTTTGCCTAGGTGCTCCCCTCCCAAATCACCGCATGAGCACATTTCACTCAGTGTCACTAGCTGACTGTACTCCCCACACCCAACTGTTGGAGCCCCAATACCCAGGGCCTTGAACTGGGCTATATTTGGAGACTGTACTTCTTAAAGAGGCTATTAGGTTGAAATGATGTCACTCGGGTGAGCCCTAAAGCTTGTGACCAGTGTCCTTATAGGAAGAAAAGACTGAGGACACAGACACACACAGAGGGACAACCATATGCAGACACAGGGAAGATGGTGGTCTACATACCAAGGAGAAAGGCCTCAGGAGAACCAGCCCTGCCCACACCTGGATCTCATATTCCAGACTCCAGGACTGGGAAAAATAAATGTCTGTTACTTAATCTACCCGCCTGTGGCTTTTGTTATACAGCCTAAGCTGACAGAAACACTGTTATTTGGAATGGCAGCTCTTGGCAGCAAATAGCTTGTCTTTTCTTTTTTTAAAGGTATTATTTATTTATCTTTAGGGAGAGGGGAAGGGAAGGAGAAAGAGGGAAAGAAACTCTGATGTAATCGATACATCAATCAGTTACCTCTTGCACATGTCCTGTCCAGGGACTGAACCTGCAACCCAGGTATGTGCCCTGACTGGGAACTGGTGACCTCTGTGGGACAATGCCCACTGCCCCCGGACCATATCGTCGCAATTTGTCTGTCTTTTTAGAGCACTGCCTGGGAAATGGCAGGGACCCAGTCTACTTTGTCAATCAAGTGAACCCCAAAAGCAGTCATTCTAACTGCAATGTACACCAGCTACTAGGCCAGACACCAGGATGCAAAGACAAGTAAGACGTTGAGCCCAATGAGGGCTCCTCTGGTGGAGGCGGGGGGCAGGCAGGGGGTTTCACACACAGTAGTTCTGTCTGGGTGACATGAAACCTACCAGGTTTCAAAAAACAAGGGAGACTGGTGAGTTTCTGAAGCCGGAGGATTCGTAAGAAAATAGTGCAGGCCAGAGAAAGGCATGTACAAAGGGCCTGGGTTGGGCTGGGTACAAAGCAGTTAGAAATAGCCATCCTTATTTGTTGCTGGATGCTGGGAAACAAGGCACTCTTGGCTGTCACAAGGCCTGAGGCTGCCCTCACCACTCAGGAGAGGGATGGAGTAAGGGCCCCTCTGCCCAGGGGCAGGGTCGGGGGGCCTGGGACTTAAAGAAAGACAGTTGACCTCTGTGGAGACCACTTGGGCACTCTGGGCAACTCAGATATGTGTCCTATTAGGAAAATGATATGGTCCCATGGAGGATGGCTGGGGGAAAGCCTGGAGGGACACCCAGGACCCTTGACTCAGGTGTAGCTGGGGCCTTGGGTGGTGGTCAATTAAGTCACCTAAACTTTCACTTCCTTCATCTCCCATGGAGTTCCTGGACAGGTGCCAACAGCAGTTCTCAGTGGGGTTCAGGATTTGTATCCATTCTCCAGCCATGCCCACAGGGACCTGCAGTCACACCTGGGATACTGGTCCTGCCCTCACCCCAGTACTTCACAGGTAGGACACAGAAGGTCCAGAAGAGGCCAAGGTCAGATGGCTTGCTCTGCCCAGGGCTTCTTCTTCCCTGCCAGCACCCTATCCTGGCACCCCATCTATTTCCACCCACGTTCCCACGCTCACCTGCAGCAGCCCAAGCGCCGGCAGCTGGCAGCGCCCCTCCAGCTCGGTTACAAGATCAGCCAGCTGGGCACTCTGCTGCCCGAGGCGCGCCACGCTCCCCTGCAGCGGGGGCAGCACCTCCAGCTCCTCCTCTTCCAGCCTCCGCAGCAGCCGCTGCTCTTCCTCCGCCAGCAGGCGGCGCAGTCGCTCGAACTCCGTGCGCACGTTCTGCCGCTGGGTCTCCACCATCTTCTGTGTGGGGCAGAGGGGTGGTGAGCCACTGGAAACCCACTGCCAGCCCCCCGCCAAAGTCACCACGGGGTGCTTGAGGGTCTGGAGCAGGAGCAATGCCTTATGAGAGACATTAGTGTGAAGGGTGTGGGTGGCACCCAGCAGTGAGCACACCAGTGCCCCACCCTCCAGCCCTGGGACCCAGGCACCCAGCCACCTGCCTGCCACAGTGCACAGATCTCCTTTGCCTGGGCCTGGAACAGCAGTGCGTCCTCCATTTGCTTCTGCAGGTGGTTCAGGGACTTCTCCAGCTTGCCCTGCAGGGAGGTAAGGCCAGCCAGTGACCCCGCCCAGCCCCAGCCAAGTCTAACTTGACAGGTGAGCCAGTGGAGCCAGTGGAGGGAAACTATCAAGGACACAAACGACAGAACAAACTGAATCTGCTAGGAGTTGCCTGCTCATGGCATGACCTCCGACCTCTCAGGCCAACCTGGCCCCCTTCCTGTTTCTAACTCTCTTCTACCTTTCCTTGCCCCTCAGCACCCTCTCCAGCCTGACTTCCTACTGCGCCACCGCCTTCTTCCTGCACACCCCTTTGCTTCTGTGCCTGTCCGGGGCCTGCCAAGGTTCAGCTGCACCAGAAGAAACAAAGGGATGCTTGGATCTGGCTGCCCTGGGCCTGACCTCAGGCAATACCCTACTGTTGACTTCAACCCTATTTACCACTGGCTCGCTGAGGTATCCCCAGCATTAAGACAAAGTGGGCACCAGGGCAGTAGATGCACAAAGAACCCTCTACCTTCCTCCTTTCTGCCTAAAGGCAAGACATGAATATCCCATGAGAAGGGTAGCCTCCCTGTCCCAGGAAGGGGACACATTCCTCAACAGAGATGAGGTGTCACTGTGAATATGCCTGAACAGACCTTACTAAAATAAAGCTGATCCTCTAGTGGTTCCCTTATATATTTCCTACTTCCTTTTCCACAAGTTATTGGCCCTAGAAGCCCAACCCGTGTCCTTTGTCTACTCACTTCTCCACAATTTATCATCCTCTTTCAAAATGGAATACAAGCCCTTGAGTCTAATCCCTGACTTTGGTTTTTTAATTTCCTATGAACTCATGCCACATAAAATTGAGACTAATAAAACTATGTCTTTCCATCTATTAACCTGTCAGTTGTCAGATTTATTTGCAAGCCTCAGTCATGAACCTAACAGAGTAGAGGAAAAGGTTTCTCCTCCCCTACTGTGGGGTTAAGTGCTGCCCTCTGAAACTATCAGATCAGCTAGAGGGAGCCTCTGTAGAGCTGCTGGTCACTCTCTGCTCACAGTCACTTCTGCACCCTGATCAGGGTGTTGGTGACAGAAGTACAATCCTGCTGAACATGAGCAGATAATCCTGTGTGCATGTTAATACTTCAAACTGAGAGGAAAATCAGCAAGACAAGCTCGCTGATGAGGACTGGAGAATAGGTTTATTCTGATGCCCCACAAGCTTGTTCTGACAGTGACCAACTGCCCAGGTATTCATTCCAACACTGACTAAACTCCTACATAGCACATCTAGGCAAACACAGGCTACCAGCTATGACGCAAAATGCAAGCCCATGCATCAATACCTGGATTCCAGGAACAAACCCTGCAAAGGCAACAGGCTAGGTGAGCCAGGTGAACTGTTTGTCCTGAGGCCCCCAGCAGAGAGGGGAGTGCTGGTGTGGATTTGAAGGAAATGCATTTCTACAACAGGCAAACAAGGCTTCTCAGCCTGGGGTCCAAGCCAAGCTGAGCCCTGGAGTGTCAGATGGCAGTGGTGGCCCCAAGTCCTCCATTCTGAAAGCCTGATGGGTCCTGGCGTCTGCCTCCCAGGGCAAAGGCTCTGTCCGCCACTGTTCCCAACGTGGGGTTCCGAGGCAGGTCCCTGCCTGCCTCCCATAGACTCTTCTCCCCAGGACTTCTTCTAACCCCCACCCCGGCCCCTGGCTGCAGCACACCCTCCCCCCAAAAATGATAGTCTTCATTACTCCCTCCTGAGGAAAAGCCGCCTCTGAGGTTCTCTGCCCACTTTCACCTGGACTGTACTACATCCCGGCGACTGTTCAGTCACACTTGCCCAGTACCGGTCCCAGACGGTGGGCCCTCCCACCGTCACTGGAGACTTCGACCTTAAAGAGAATGCCTCCTTCCCCCAGGTCCCCACGCTGGCTTCCCCACTGGTGAGTGGTACCCCAGCACCGCCAAAGTGCTTGTCTGGGTCAGGCTGAGCTCCCCCCAAACCCCAGGCCAGACCGCATTCTCCCGACTAGAGCCAGGCGGCGCGCAACCCACCCACAGCAGGCCACATCCCTGCCCCCGCCCTCGCCGCGCACCTTGAGGTCCTCAGCTGCGTCCTGCAGCGGGCGTACGCGATGCGCCCAATGCTCCCCAGAGCGCTCGCAGGCCGCGCACAGCAGGCGCAGCTCGTCCGCGCAGAAAGACGCCAGCGGCTCGCGGTGCGCAGCACACACGCCCTGCGGGACAGGTGACGGTGGGTGCAGGCGTCGCGCCATCTCGGCCATCTTGGCGACAGCGCGGTTGGGCCGAAGATTCCGCTGCGGGGACAGCTCACGGCACTCGGGGCAAGCGTATGGACCCTCGGGCTGGCCCCAACAGCGCCGGATGCACTCGCGGCAGAAGTTGTGGCCGCAGTCTGTCATCACCGGGTCCGTGTAGTAGTCGAGGCATATGGCGCAGGTGGCCTCCTCCTGGAGGTTGGTGGACACGTCAGTGGCGGCCATGGCGCCGGGGGACGGAGGAAGGCGGCGCTCTCCGCCGGGACCTTAGGGAGCTGGCGGAGACCGGGGGCACTCTGGAAACCTGCAGGCGCGGGGCCTCTGGTAACGGGAGGCGCAGAAGACTCCGAGCGCCGCCGCTCCCGGGTGCAGGAAGGAAGAAGAGTCGTAGCGGAAGCCGGAAGCAGCTGGTTTTTTTCCCCCCCTTTGGAAACCCGCTTTAGTCCCGGATTGGTTGTGTTCTGTCACGAGGCCCACAGGCGAGACAGAATTGGAGGCTGCTGGCCCGCTGACCTACTGTCGACGCTGCCGCCCGCGTGCGGTTTTTGTGGCTCCTGCTCGCTCAGCTGTAGGGCAGCCTGGCCACTTCCTCAGGTTCGGGTAAGGATGCGGTGCAACGACCCGGCCGGCGGGGCGCCCCGCAGTCACGCACGGCGCCTCGCGGCAACCACGAGGCCTAGGGTGGCCCCGAATCACCCCCGTGTGCCCTCTGGTGGGTGCCGCAGACAGGACACAATGGGGGTTCTGGTCTTGTTGGGGAAGGAGTGCATGACCCGAATGCTGGGGTGCTAGTGACTGTTACAGGGCTGTTAATGCACCTGAAACTGCGAGGATGGGGTAGGGAGTGAAAGGAAAGGACCGTCCCGCCCACACTCACCGCCCCCCTCCCCATGATCCTTACTCTTTGAATTTTACGCCGGCCCCCTTGCAAGTGCAACTTAAGGAAATGATGGGGTGGGCAGCTGTAAGGTTTTTGTGGGTTCACCTTGAAAAGTCATACTTTCTTGTTTCCTCTGGGAGGGGCCCATATATGGAATCGCTGATGGCAGGGAAGGTGAACCCCTCAGGCCACAGCTATACCTATTATAACCCGAACTCAGCGGGCCCAGTGAGTGGTGGGTGAAGGAGGATGTGAAAACTACAGAAAACTACAGCGCACTGACCTGGTTTGTAGATATGTACTCAAAGAGTGGTATGGGTTCCCTCTATGCGGCACCTGGGAATACAGTCTCAACATTTAACTACTTTAATCACAATTAGATTCCAGCACCAGGAGCCCCCTGGAACCACCGTGGGTCTCCACCTGAGATAAGTGTGGCAGGTGGCCATGCTGAACAGAACCACCTCACCCTCTGGAGAAAGCGTGTGCCTTCGCCCTCTGCCTGCATGCCTATCCCTTCACCCACAGTGTCACTGTAGAGATGACCATCTGGCCAGATTTGGGGGCCCCGAGGCAGAAGAAGGGCTGCAGGGGGCCTGGGAAGGCAGACTGGGCATAGGTGTGCAGGTGGGACCCACGGCTTACGTTGTAGAAAGACACCTCCCCGGCCTCAAAGTCCAGAAAGATACCCACATGGCTGGGGGGCTCTGTCAGCGTGACTGGGGGCAGGGTTGACATGGGGGGCACATACTTCTTTCCCTTGCACAGCTGCACCACCCAGAATCCATTTTCAGGGGACTTGGGGACCCTGTCCTTCCTACTGATATTGTCCCTGCATACACCCAGAGCCCACAGTGCATCCCCAGTGAGGTTCATGCCCACCTCCCAATAGTGCCGTCCTGAGCAGAAGGTCTGGTGGCCCACTGCACAGGGGTAGGCCAGGAACCTGTCCTTGCTGCAGGGCATGCCTTCTGGTGGGGTACTGAGGTAGCACCTCTGGCGGCTCTCATACAGGAGGAGGTAGGGGTACGCCGTGGCCGGGTCAGGCACCACGTTCTCTGCAGACAGGTGCAGCAACGGGGATGGGGGTGAATCATCCCTATTCTCCCTGACTACCTCCTCCCAGTCCTCCCCTTGGCCGACTCCAGCTGTGAGCTTGGGTCCCTGCTTGGGTCATACCCCAGTGGTCGATATTCGTGGTGCCAAGGAGATGAGCTGGGGGCCATTTGGGCATCTCCTGGGAGTGGCCAGTAAGGGTAGAGTGTGAACGACCAGTAAATGTCAAGGCCCCCAGGGGTGGCCCCAGCTGAGAGAACATACCTTGGAAACTCTTGAGCACTTCTATCTGCCCAGGGACTCTGCAGACAGTCCTCAGTGCGATGGGGGTGGCCTCTGGATACTGTACACTCACACTGTTCCTGCTCCAGAAGGGACAGGTGTGCTGTTCCCTCTGGCCACATGCAAAGCCCTCCCTGCCTCCACATCAGGTGGTCATCTACCTGTCCAGCGACTCCTTCATATCCTGCGAAAACAGGGAGGGAGATCCATGATGCCTTGTTAGGAATGTGGGGCATCCCCAAGCACCATGTGTGGACATTTCTGGCTTGTGGAGCAAGAATTTGTAATGCTTTCCCATGACCTCTCCCAGTTTCCTGAGTGGATCCCTATCTGTTGGCTGCCCAGGCTTTCTGCTGCTCCCCTGCATGGGAGCGTGGACATAAAAACTGTCCTGCTTTCAATGGCAGGGAAGGCATAGGAGACCCAAGGGTGCTCTCACATTGCAGGCCTGTATTCAGGAGTGTTTAGTGGGTGGTGAACAAGCTGCTTTTTACTAGAAGACTAAGTATTCCCCAAAGTTGGTGCAAGCACATAGTCTGTTAACTAAACCAGGCCACTTACTGGAGACAAAACCCAAGATACCAGGACAACAGGCACAAAATGGGCTGACCTTGCACATGGCATCTGCTTCAGTTGTACAAGTACACTGAGTGTGTGATGGCTTACAGTGTGAGATATATTTTTTTGCTGTGGGTCCTATCATTCCACACAGTTGATGAGCCAGTTACCCACCTGCTGGGCCACACAATCATTCCCACTTCCCAGGCCTCAGAATACAGGCCCATCCCCAACCTTCTCCCCCATTCCAAATCTTCTCAGATGGATTCACATGACTTGCTCCTGCCTTGAATTTACCAGGCCTGAGATGGCTGGTGTGTCCCTGCCTCACATCACCATGTGGATGACAGCTGCCCCTGGGCTACAGCCCCTGGACTAGGAATGAAATGCAGAACACGGGTGTTTGAAACCTATCAGGCTGATTGTGTCCCCCAAATCCACATGTTGGAACCCAGCCCCCAGGACCTCAGATGAGGCTGTATGTGGAGATGGGGCCTTGGAGAGGTGATGAGGGTGAAATGAGGTCCCTAGGGAGGGCCATAATCCAGTGTGACTTGGTGTCCTTAGAAGATGGAGACAGATGCAGAGGGATGACCATATGAGGATACAAGTAGGAGATGGCTATCCAGACACCAAGGAGAGGTGCCTCGGGAAGCAGTTCTGTCCCCACCTGGATCCCTGCCTTTTGGCCTCCAGGACTGCGAGAAATAAATGTCCTTTTAAGTCCCCAGCCTGTGGTATCTGTTTTGCAGCTCTGAGCTGACAGAGACAGAGCCTTCCCTGTTGATGTCTATTTGCCCCAGCAGGCCAGCCACACCCAGCCAGAGCCTGTGCCCCCTCCACCCTGAAGTCAGGTGAGCAGGTGCTCCTCACTCGTAGCATTTGCAAAGGCTCCTGCTTGCTACGGTCCTCCAGCTGCAGCAGGAGTGTCTCCAGGGAGCAGCTCTGCTGCTCTAATGTAGCCACGCTCTGCTGCAACCTGTCTGCCGTGTCTTCCTCTTCCTGCCTCAGGGCCTGTAGGAGGTGCTGCTCCTCCTCCACCAGAAGGACAGCCATCTTCTTAAACTCCATCATGATGCGCTGTCTCCGCTCCTGCACCTTCTCCTGTAGGGCAGGGGCTGGAGGTGAGGCATTTCCGTGGGGACTGCCACCCTCTGTCCACTCATGCCCATCAACTTGTAGGGGCCACTTCAGGGATGCTGGCATGTCTCCCTGGGCTCTGTGATCCACAGAAAACCAGCATAGCTGGCAAGCGGGGGCCACACAGAGCCCCCATCACTGTGTGGTGACAACATGGGCCCCAAATGACAGCCTCCAGGTATGTACCTCTCAGTCCCTGCATCTCCAAAATGGCCAGTCTGGGCTGAGTACACATGTGTAGTCCTGATTCTAGGGGGAGTTCTGTGCCTTTCCTGGGTCCTGTGCTCTTGTCCACATGTGACAGTGAGTCCCATCTCAAGGATCTGCAGGTACTGGAGGCCCTGTGGTGCCCTGGGGCCTGGCCAGGCTTTCCCCCTGGCTCCTCACCAGCACTTGCCTGCCACTTGCCCAAGGCCTGCTGCTCCCTGGTCTGCAACTTCTGGGTCTTCTCCACCTCCTCCCGCAGGTGCTCCATGTCATCCTCCAGCTTCAGCTGCGGACAACGAACCAGGGGATGAGGGTCAGAGGCCCCTGTACACCCACATCGGGAGGTGCCCTCTGAAGCTGCACCCTAAGGGGGATGGAAATATACCACCCCAAAATATGCCCCTTGGGCAGGAGAATTATTTTGAGCTGGAGGCAAATGAGAATCAACAGATGCAGAAATGCCTTCTGTGGCTCCCAATATGTGACTAAAAGAAACTGCTGAGAACTGAGGGCTGCCATTGAATCTGCCTCCCAGGGAAGTTTTATGGCCATGAAGGAGGTAAAAAGTGGGTACCAAGAGGGACCTACACTGATGAACCTTATCTTTCATTGGTTCCCCCCAAATATTTACATTCTGTCATGATCTGAATGTTCATGTTCCCTCAAATTAACAGGTTACATCCTAACATCCAAGGCATCAGAGGTGGGGAGCCCTCAGGAATGGGTGGGGTCAGTGCCCTAGTGAGACCTTAGAGCCCCCAGCCCCTTGCTCCCTGTGAGGACAATGAGAGAAATCTGCTGTCCGTGAACCAGGAAGGGGCCCCACCTGACCCTGCTGGTGCCATGTTCTTAGACTTCCAGCCCCCAAAACCATGAACTCTGAAATTCTTGCTGTTTATAAGCCACTAGGTCTTCAGTTCTGTGACAGTAGCTGGAGTGAACCAAGACACCTTCCCAGTTAGCTCCCCTTGGAATCCTGTCGCCTTTCCCTTTGTCTCTTCTCTCCAAATGTGTTGTTCCTTGTTCAGATGCTAGACAACCCAAGTTCTAAAACTACCTGTTATTCGTTGCTGTGGTTTCTTCCTTGTGAAGTACATGGGCTATACATGTTAACAGTTCACCTTTCTTCCCTGATATGTCTTTTTCAGTCTAATTTAGGATGGAAGGAAGACTTTTTCTTCCCCTACAGAAGGTCACCTGGCCTGCCCATATAGACAGCTTTGAGGCCACTTTGTCAGCCTGGGTTCCTGAATAACTGGAGAGGATGCCTAGCTGGCCAGCCACCTGCCTATTTTGTTGTGGGGGTTGCAGACACTTCCACCATGGGGGCCAGCATATGGAGCTATTTGTTACAAGGTGCATTCTCCTGCCTGATTGACACTACTTGACACATGTGCCCTTGGGCCTCATTGGCCCCTGCAGCCCCTCATCCCTGGGCCCACCTTGTGCTCCTGCACAGCCTCCTCCACTGGGACCACCCTGTGGGCCCGGTGTTCCCGAGACTCCCTGCAGACCACACAGATGGGACTCTGGTCGTCTTCACAGAAGAGTTTGAGGACCTCCTGGTGCACCTTGCACAGGTCCCTGCTCTGGAGGCCTGGGTGCTGCCGCACCATCTCAGCCACCTTGGTCAGCAGACGATTGGGCCGCAGGTTCCTCTGGGGGGACAGCTCACGGCACTCAGGGCAAGGGAAGGTGCCCCTGCGCTTCCTCCTGCCCTTCTTGCCTTTGGCCTTCTCCCAGGTCAGCCGGATGCACTCGCGGCAGAAGTTGTGGCCACAGGTGGTCATCACAGGGTCGGTGAAGTAGTCGAGGCAGATGGAACATGTTGCCTCTTCCTGCAGCTTTCTGGCAAGTTCCACTGCATCCATAGCCCCTGGGAAAGAAACAGAGCACCCCACCACACCCTCTGCCCACAGCTCCAGGCACTTGAGCTGTCTGTCCTGTTAGAGGGGGCTGAACACAGGGTCCCGTTGGGGTACCTGAGTTGTCTGCAGTAAGGCACAGGTGCCTCTCTTGAAGCTGACAAAGAGCCTTTCCACAGCCAAACCAGCGAGGCTCCCCTGAGCTGCCAGTCTCTGCCCAGTCACACCCAATTTTATTCCACTTGGAGCCCTGGCCCCCACTGAGACTTATGATCTAGTCCAGCATCCTCCATCTCCCCAGCAGGATGAATGTGCAGAAATCCTGCTAGGCCAGTTTGGCAAGAAGATCCCTCCCCATCTTTCTTCCTAGTGATTTTCCATCACTAAATCCCTTTTCACTAATGCCCTCGGCCACTCATTCCCACTATGTGGGCTGAATTCACAGATGGCCCCATCTTCCTTCCTATTGCAGTAGCCTTGAATAAAGTCATCCTTACCAGTTGAACAAGTGTCAGAATCAGTTTTTCTTTAACAGGACATCCATGCAAAAAGGAAAAGGGGACTCTAAGAAGAAAAATCAGAGCTGGCAAAGTTATCTGCTTGACCAAACTCTGCTCAGGCTCCTGGAACTTTCCAAAGAGGCCCTGGGCTTTCATGTTTGTCTCTGCATTGTCCAAGTTTAGTAAGAATCTCAATCTGGGTTTAGACAGAAGCCTCCTACCCAGATGTTTCCTCTTAGTAATTTCATATCCCCAACCCCATCCTGCACCTTGGCCATAAATCCCCACTGGCTCACCCTGTATTCAGAGTTGAGCTTTCTATGGGTTTCTATGTTGTTCCCCTACTGCAATAGTCAGTAAAATGTTTCTACTGCTCTATGGTCCAACTCTGGCTTTCTTTGTAAGGTGCAGTGCAGAAAAGGCACACAATTATTCATGCATGTACATAGTACATATGCACATGTACAGGTACACGCAAACACATGGGCATATGCATGCACACAACATGTACATGCACACACTTTGGCATTTGAATACCCACATCCTTATCCAGTGCAGATTCAAAGCTTCCCCATGCACCTCACTGGGTGAGTCAGAAGATCTGAAAGTTGTTTCTGAACCACAGCACTATCCGGGGCTCCCTTTCCTGCCATCACCCTGAGCAATGGCTCAGATTCCAGACAGTGTGGGTTCACTTTGTGGAAGCTGGCTCTCTCTGTGCAGAGCTCTTAGGGTCAGTCTCGCCTCTGCTGCCCACCCACCTGGAGGCGCAGGACCGCCTGCTGGTTATAGTCTCTGGTTCAGGCTCAGAGGAAGCCAGCCAAGGAGTCTGGGTCAGTGGCGGTGGACCGGGCGCCCTCTGTCCCAGGGAGCTCCTGTGTAATTTCGGCTATACAAGGTGACCCTTCTGGTTCCAACTGATAACCACCTTCAAAGCCAGGACCACAGTGTACCGGATAGGGCGACCACCCTCCCGCCTCTGGATGGACTGGCACTTACCAGGGAGAGGGGTACATGCCGCTGCGGACAGCGATCGCAAACAGGGCCCTGAAAAGCCTGCACTTGTGCCACGGAGACTGTCAAGGGTGGGGGTGTTGGTGGCCACGGGGGCAGGGGCTTTGTGGCGTCAGCAGGGGCGGAGAGGCTGCAGGGGATGAGTGTGTGCGTGATGAGTGTGTGCGTGCTCGTTTGCAGGAAGCGGGGGTGGGCGGAGTTACCATGCTCCCAGCACCCAGGGGATGGAGACTTGTGGACCGGCAGGGGAGGAGCGACTTGGCCGGGGGGGGGGGGGGGGGGGGGGGGGGGGGGGGGGGGGGGGGGGGGGGGGGGGGGGGGGGGGGGGGGGGGGGGGGGGGGGGGTTGAAAAGTGGAGGAGCTGTGTCCTGGGTGGGGATGGGGTTTGGGGCAGACCAACCGGGATGGGCCAAAGTGGAAAGGGACTGGAGCCTTGTCTCGGGTTGCGGGTAGACGATTTGAGGGGCAGGGGGTGGACATCTGGCGTGCGTGACAGAGAAAAGAGCATCTTGGGAGGAGGGGGAGCGTTGGGAGGGAGGCGAGGGTGGAAAGGGCAGCAGAAACCGGCGCCCGGTTGGGAAGGTGACAATGGTCGCTGGGAGAGGTGATGAGGGTTGCGGGCCCCAGGAGACCCCAGAAGCACCGGGTGCGGGGAGAGGGCCACAACCGGGCCCTGGGTTAGGACAGGAGGGCCAGGTTTAGAGGGGCACCGGGCAGTGGGTGCCCCTGGGGTCTTACCAGAGCCTGGAGATGGTTTTGCTGGGTCGCTGCCTCCCAACACTAACCTAGCCAGGGCTGCTGGCTGCACACACCCCAAGTTCTACCTCTTGGGGAGCCAACAGATGAGGAAATTAAGTTTCAGGCTACCTCAGGAGGGCTGCGCAACGGACGGGTGTCCTCTCCTGGGAGTGTAGGTGAAGACGACCAGGCCGTGGGTGGAGGCAGACGGCTGGCTTTCCAGGCGCCTGGCTGGGTGTTTCTTGAGTGTTGCCTCCTTACTAGGATAGACGGCATCACGGAAAGAGGGAGCACGGTTTGTTCATTGCAATGCCCTGACTAACTTTTGCGAGAGAGAATTCTGGGCTGAGGGTTTCTTTCAATCTAGAAAAACTCCAAAACAAAAACTCAAGAGAACACTGGACTCTGTGTTTGAGTAGGGATGCAAGATAAACCGGAATTTATTTATAAGAAATTGTGGATTTATTCTTACATGTTTAAACTTCAGTCACCTTCAAAGTACTCTCCATTTGATTAAATACACCCATCCAAACATTTTTCACTGCTCAAAACAGTTTTTCAACTTGTCGATGTTGATGCCTTTTAGTGCTTCCACCAGTTTTTGTTTTGCTTCTTCCACATCAGCAAAACATTTCCCTTTGAGGACTTTTTCATCTGGGGAAACAAACAAACAAAAAATAACTGAGGTCAATATCTGGTGAACAGGTCGGGGGCACGGCCCGGGGGGGGGGGGGGGTTGTACTGTTTTTGGCCAAAAGCTGCTGACCACTCAGCATGGTGTGGGCAGGTGTGCTTGTAAATCACCCATAATGAAATGGACAAAGGTGTTGAGTCTTCCAAAAAAAAACAACAACCCAAAAACAAATCATTGAAGCCAAACGCAGCCTCTCACAACAATGCCAGCTGGCACACTAGTACAGATGGACTCCTAGAACACTCAGGGGGGAAAGCCTGTCCTACAAGGGGCTCATCCTCCAGAAGATAATCCCAGTTTTTTGGGGGGGTCCCCCCTCGTATAAATTGTACAGATTGGTATTTCACTTTATTTGCTTCATTTGTCCTGTTCTTTAGTCTTGTCTAAAAAGTAACAAAATGAAACAAAAGAAAGAAACAAACAAACAAACCCCAGATATCACCAGATTCACCTCTCCTCACTTTTGCAAGGGAGAGAAAACTTCCCCCACCTGACAGACTTAGGCAGGCCTAGGAGGAATGGAAAATCACCAGGCAGGAAACTATAGCATGGGAAACTGCCTGCCGACCTTACCCAGGACAAAAAGATGCTTGGCTAAGATTGGGGTCTGGGGTCAGCCTATCTGGCATAACAGGATGCAGCTTTAACCCAAGGATAAGTTGTATCAAGATCAATGGTCAGCAAAAATGGCAATCAGCAACATTCTCTAGCCAATGAGACTCTGACACCCCAACTAGTTACCCTTTGTGAGTTTTTGAGCTTAAAAACCCTGCCCTAAGAACAGCCCCGCGAGTCTGTCCTCCCTTGGTTGGCCCCACTTCCCCTCTTACTCCTTCGAGTAAACCCTGCTCCTTGGCTCACTGCATCTGTCTGGTTTCTTGAGCGACTCCAACCTGTCACCACCCTCTTGGTTCAGTGGCTGGGGCCTGCTAATGAAACTGACGAAAGCCCGATTGACAGGAAAGAACTAGTTTATATGTATTTGGGTGTCAACAAAGGAAGCAGTGGCTTATTAAACATTTAAAGGCTTAGAAAACTTATGAAAAAGGAAGGGGGAGGTAAGGCCTCTATGGGAAAACAAACAGGCCTCTCTAGGCAAAACGAAAGGGTTTTGGGGAGAATGGAGGACATAAGCAAGTGTGGGGTAGTGTTTGTCTGCACAGCTGTGTGTGACCTTTCCACCTCCTTCAGGGCCCCAAGACTGCCCCAGGGAGGGGGTTATGGCAGCCTCACTTCCCAGAAGCGCTGCTTTTACTCAGATAAGGAAAGCTCCCAGAAGGCTTTCTTCTATAGCTGTTTGGATCTCAAATATCTTCACCTTCAAGTAATATTTACGGTAATTCTGCAGTTCCGAGTGGGCCCCACACTCTCACTCATCTCTAAAACTGAGGTGTTTCTACATAACTACAAGGCTTTGCCTCTCTCACACAAGTGACAATGATTTCTTCTTTTATCTGGCCTCTAGTTCATATCAAATTTCACCTATTATCTCAAAAATGTTTGTTTTAAAAGTTGGTTTGTTTGAATCAGGATCCAAACAAGGTGATTAGGTTTTTAGGACTTAAACTGGTGTGGTTCCTCTTCTTTTCCTCATGTATTTTTCCTCATCTTCTTCCATCATCATCTTTTAATGCCACAGGCTCCAACTTCTGGGCAGTTTCCCTACACAAAGCAGCCCCACTGTTGGGATCTGAGTTTGCCCCACCACCTGCGATCTTCCTAACAAGGGAAGTTCTCTCCAGGGCTCAGCTTGTCAACAGGGCTGCATATTAGGACCCCCTTCCTCTCTCGCCAGTGGGCAGCTCAGCATCTCTGTGCAGGGACCTGGAACCCCTGTTTTTAAAACTCCTGGAGAGCATTCAACTGTAAGAAAAGTTAAAAATAAGGGGCTTAGTTCTCTCTGTGGGAAATAGACACCACCCCTTCCCTTTCAGAATTTCATTCTCGATCATTTTCAAATGTATTCAAATCTTTCTAGTGGCTAAATAAGCCTTTGGCCTATCTTACACCTCAGGAACCTGGAATAAGCTCTGAATAATGTCCCAGGGTCCAGGGAAAAAGTGGGCTTGACTTGTTACCTGACTTTAAAGCACCCAGGATCATAACCTCAGGAGAAATTTTGCTCCTTTGTTAACTTTTTCCTGAATACAGGGAAGTGATGGTTGTATCCCCTGGGCCTTGTCTCCTCAGCTGCTGCCTGTGGGTGTTATCACCTCTGGCCAAAGGCTCATTCAGGAACAAAACTTTTTTTTCCTCTTCCATTTCTCGTTTTTCCAGGTAGGTAGTAGATTTTGTTGTACATTCTGTTTCCTCAATGTTAATGAGCAGCCAGAGTTGAGAAGTAAGGATCTAGAGCAGCAATTTTCAACCTTTCCGATCTCAGGCCACACATAAACTAATTACTAAAATTCTGTGGCACACCAAAAAAATATATTTTTTGCCAATCTGACCAAAAAAAGGTATAACTGATTCTTTCACACCCAACAGCTATTGTTGTGTTGGCTGTTGTTATTTTTTTTGTATTGACAATCTAAAACAAAAAAGGTCATGCCTCTGACTAAAAACATGCAGGGACTGCGTGTTTTAAAAATTCTTGGGGTGCATCACTTGCAAACACTGGTCTAGAGTGTGATCGTATACTGGCAAACGCCTTTGATGAGTGCAAGGTACGGGGTGGGAGGGGGATGTGTGCTGCAGACGTGGTGCAGGTGCTGCAGACCCAGAGCTGGAGGGAACTGTGAGACTGCTCCAGGGCTGCAGACCCTCTCTTCACTGGCGAGAATTTAAGGCCGGGAGAGTGGGGGCCACATCACTGCAGCGTGAGGAGTGCAGAGGCCAGAGGGAGATGGCTGTTGGTCTCCTGCAGACTTCTGAAAACTGCTGAGCTACTAGGCTTTCACTCAGGACACTTGCACCCAGCAGGTCCTCATAGTGGCACTGAACATGCTTCCAGATGCTCCTAGAGGCAACTTCTGCCCCAAAATACCCCTAGTTTCTTTCCAGAGGCTACAGAACAAATGGCCATTTACTCAGAGCTCCCTGCAACTAGGAAGTTGGGCACTGTCACTCATGAGAAGAGACACTCAGAGGTCTTGTGGGGATGGGAGCTCCCAGTGTGCCCTAACAGGGTTATGGGTTAGGGAGCTGGTGGCTGACTGGAAGTGGGCATCCTGGATTCTCACTAGAGTCAGCAACCTGACATCCTTCAAGTCTGAGTCACAGCAGCCAACTTCCTGGGTGGGCGTGGGGGACCACGGACTAGTTTCTCCAGGCAGGTGTGCTATGGGCTGAATGTAAAACCCTAAAATTCATAGGTTGAAAATCTAGCACCCAATGTGATAGTGTTGGGAGGTGGTATCTGCAGAAGGTGGTGAGGTCAGTGGAGCCCCCATGAGTGGGATTAATGTCCTTATAAGAGACCCCTCAGAGCTCCCAGCCCCTTCCATGACTTGAAAATCCAGCAAGAAGTCAGCCAGCTGTGAACCAGGAAGCAGCCCTCGTGGGACATCTGCTCTGCTAGTGCCTTGATGGATCTCAGACTTCCAGTCTCCAGTACCATGAGAAAGAAATCTTGCCTGCAAGCCCCCAGTCTGTGATGTTCTGTTACAGCAGCACAGACTGAAATGAGGCTGCTGAAGGTTGTGACTCAGTTCTGTTTTACAGATGAGCTGGCCCTGGTCTGTGCATGCAGCCTCTGTGCGGTTCCTAAAGAAATGCCCAGGGAAGCCTGTGTGGGGAGCTCATCCTGCGCTAGCCACAGAGAATCAGTGCAAGCCTCCAAGCCTGGACCCAGGAGAGGAGATCAGATGGAACACTGGCCAGTGACACTGAGGAGCACTGGGTGCATGAGCCCATGGCCTGCAGAGCCAGGTCTCACCCGTGCTGATGACACAGGTGCGGTGCATTCAGCATTTCTAGCTCTTTTTTCCTACTTAATTACTTTCATAAAATTTAAATCATTTTGATTTTTTTTGTTTCCATCCATATTTGTCACTTTTATTCAGAGGGACATAAACAAAATTAAAATCAAATGACATTTATTCAAAATTTACAAGGCTAAGTATAAAGGTATATCTAAATGATGATTTGTGTATGTTTATAGCATTTATTCTTCTGAGGTGTAGGGGAGAAAAATCTTTTCCTCTACCCTCTTAGTTTCTAAACCCAAGGCTACAAATTAAACTGACAGAAGACAGAATAACAGAAGAAAAGCACACACATTTTATTTGATATTAATATTGTTTATGTGGTTCCAGCCAAGATGGAGGCATAGGTGGACGCACCGTACCTCCACGCACAACCAAGATAGGAACAACAACAATTTAGAAGCAGAATTAACATCCAGAACTGACAAAAAATTGATTTAAATGGAAGTCAGACAACCAAGAAGTTGAAATAGACCTGTTTATCCAGACCGGTAGGAAGGGTGGAGTCAGGCAGCTGGGTGTGGGTAGCAGTGGGGAAAGCAGAGTTGGAATGGGGTGCGTAAGACATCAAAGGGTGTGTAAGGCTGCTGGGGAGTTCAAGACCGCAGCGAGTGGACCCTGAGTGCGCTTGCAGCAGCTGGCAGGCCCCGGCAGAGGGGTGGCACCTGGCAGACCCAGTGAGGCGGTGATTGTAAAGCAAGGCAGTGCGCGAAACTCAGGATCCCAGCGCTGGGAAATAGAGCCTTGGGACACTGATCGCGGACGCCTGTGGAAGTTGAGGTGCAGGCAGAAACACCCAGCCTCACAGGAGAGGTCCTTGGAGGGTCCCACAGCGTGCACAAGCCCACCCATATGGGAGTTGGCACCAGAGGGGCCCAGTTTGCTTGGGGGAAGCAGCAGAGGGGACTGAGGTCCCACGGAGAACAGAGCAACCGCCATTGTTCCTTCTCGACCCCGCCCCCACATACAACGTCACAACCCAGCAATGAGGGGGAGTGCCCTGCCCTGGTGAACACCTAAAGCTCCGCCCCCTACTCTAACAGGCACGACCAGACAAAAAGAGAGAGAGAGAGAGAGAGAGATGGCTCAAACAGAACAAATCAAAGCCCCAGAACTCATCCTTTTAAGTGACCAAGAAATAGCCAACCTATCAGATGCACAGTTCAAAACACTGGTGATCAGGAAGCTCACAGAATTGGTTGATTTTGGCCACAAATTAGATGAACAAATGCAGGCTACGATAAGAGAAATGAAGGAAAATGCACAGGGAATCAGTAGTGATGGGAAGAAAACTGGGACTCAAATCAATGGAGTGGACCAGAAGGAAGAAAGAAACAACCAAACAGAAAAGAATGGAGAAATAAGAATCCAAAAAAATGAGAAGCTTAGGAACCTCCAGGACATCTTTAAATGTTCCAACATCTCAATTATAGGTTTACCAGAAGGGGAAGAGGAAGAGCAAGATATTGAAAACTTATTCAAAAACATAATGAAGGAGAACTTCCCCATTCTGGCAAAGGAAATAGACTTCCAGGAAGTCCAGGAAGTCCAGGAAGCTCAGAGAGTCCCAAAGAAATTGGACCCAAGAAGGAACACACCAAGGCACATCGTAATTACATTAGTCAAGGTAAAAATGAAGGAGAGAATCCTAGAAGCAGTAAGAGATAAGACGACAGTTACCTACAAAGGAGTTCCTATCAAACTGTCAGCTGATTTCTCAAAAGAGACTTTACAGGCAAGGGGCTGGAAAGAAGTATTCCAAGTCATGAAAGACAAGGACCTACATCCCAGATTGCTCTATCCAGCAAAGCTTTCATTTAGAATGGAAGATCAGATAAAGTGCTTCTCAGATAAGGTCAAGTTAAAGGTTAAAGGAGTTCATCATCACCAAGCCCTTACTATAGGAAATGTTAAAGGGACTTATCTAAGAAGATAAAAAAAAAACATATATAGTAAAATGACAGCAAACTTACAATTATTAACAATCACACCTAAAACAAAACCAAAAGAAACTAAGCAAACAACTAGAACAGGAACAGAACCACAGAAATGGAGATCACATGGAGAGTTATCGACAGGGGAGTGGGGTGGGGAGAGAGTGGAAAAGGTACAGAGAATAAGTACCATAGATGGTAGGTAGAAAATAGACAGGGGGAGGGCAAGAATAGTATGGGAAATGTAGAAGCTAAAGAACTTATGACACATGGACATGAACTAAAGGGAGGAATGTGAGTAGGAGGGGGTGGGCAGGGTGGAGGGGAGTGAAGGGGGGAAATGGGACAACTATAATAGCATAATCAATAAAATATATTTTAAAAGAATTTGACTATCATTAATTAAAGAGTATTATCATGAAAAATATTGTTTAAGTGCATGGGGCTTCATAGAAAAAAAATAAAAACCTAAAGTAACAGACTTGGGGGTTTACATAAAACTTTAACAAAGGGCAATATATTTTGGATAGGAGGGAATACAGAAGAGAGAAGTTAGGCTTCCTTTAGTGGTAAAGTACGGGACGGTATGTATATGCAGAAACTAATGAGAGGTAGAGGGTGTTTAGCAACATTTGCTTATGCAGAGTCTTCCTGGTGCTGTCTCTGTCTCTGGTGACAAGGGTCATTCTTCCTTTCCAGTACGGGGGTGGGGAGACACCTTCACAAGGGGATTTGTGTTCTGCTTTTCGGCAGCTGGGAGAGGACAGAGAGCTTGTGCTGATCTACTTTTTCTACTTGCCTTCAGCTTTTGGCATAAAATAATCTTTATGCCAGAGTAGCACTTTTGGGGTGACATATTCTGATTCCCTTCAGGGGTTATTGTTAAAGTTATAAAGATGGACACTAGTTAAAGGTGGTAAAGACAGATTTTATTCAATACTATTGCAAGAGTGGAAAGACACTTCGGTATAGAACTAAGCTCAACTCCAAACATAGCAAAGACAGCTGGGAATTTATAGCCAGTGAGCAGGAAGAGGGGGTCAGTGGATGTTAAATTACTAAGAGGAAACATTAGCGATAAGGGGAGATCCTTGCTAAACTGGCTGTCTCAGTCCTTTCTGCATGGCTTAAACAAAAAAAAACTTGTTATTTCTCACAAGTTTGGAGGCTGAAAGTTCACGGTCAAGGCTCTAGCTGATTCAATATTTGGTGAGGACCCACTTCCTGGTTCACAGATGATTTTTCTCTATGTCAAGGGTTTTTTTGAATTCTCCTGTATAAGGGCACTAACCTCATTCATGAGTCTTCCACCCATTCAGTTACCAAAGGCCCCAACTCTTAACATCACCTTGGAGGTTAGATTTCGACATACACATTTGGGAGGCTGGGGACGGCACAGGGCACAAAAAGTCTACAGCATTGGTCAAAAGGATTCATGCTCAGGCAGCTCAAGGACACCCACATACATTAAAGTGGGAGGGGGGTGAGGGATTAAAGGTAAGGTCTCTCACTAAAGGAGCCTTGCAGTGTTTTTGCTAGACTGGGCTCTGCTGGGACAAAGGGAACAAAAAACAAAGCCCAGGGTTCACACGTCACTGAGAGGATGCTCAGAGGAGCCTGGCTGGGGTTTGGTCAAGCAGAGTATTTGTCATGATTAAAAATTTATCTTGCACTAAGACTTTGGGGGTGCTTCCAGTTGCCCTCTGATTAGTGGGAGCTGAGTGGTGTTTGCACATTCTGTAGTGATGCCCGCCATGGTGGGGTGACGGGCAAGGGATAACAGACCACGAGGACAGATGCGCCCGCTTGCAGTCAGAGAGAGAGAGAGAGCTATTGAATTGACCAAACGGGAAAGATGCCTGTGTGTAAATACGGCGGCATTGGGTGTTTTCTGTAGCCAGCCCGGAGCACAGCGTTCAGGAGCCTCTGAGACCCTGTCCTCCTCGCCGCGCACGGGTACTTGCTATGCTCTTTCTTTACCCCTCTACATCCTGGTATCCCTGCGCCCTCTATCACATCATCCCTTAGCCCCCCACCCCTTTATCCCGACACTCCTGCGCCCCTAAAGCCCTACCCTCTGCATCACCTCATCCTTTATCCCTGTACCCTCTCATCTCCTGACGCCTAGCACCCCGCACCGCGGCGTCTCTGAGCCCCGATGCCGCCAGTTCTTCGATCTTTTTGTTACAGAGCAAAAACCAAACAAGCAAAGGGGGCCCGGGAGCCCGGGACGGTGATGCTCTTACTGAAAGAAAATCGGGTCCGTCTTGTCCGCCGCCGTAAAGGAAAGATATCTCTCAATGCCAGAGATTTGTGAAAAGGAAAGGAAAACGTTTATTTTGTGCTATACAAAATTTAAGGCAGTGACCTAATGTTTTTATCAGAAATCTTAAAGTCCCTTAAAACACCCACTAATGCACACAGTTCTTTCTTCCCCCTTGCCCAGTATGGGGTACCGTATCTCAGGAAAGGA